>MJUU01047481.1:7743-94326 GCA_002080025.1 Modiolus philippinarum | reverse complement strand
TGATGAACGACCTGAATGTATTCCATGCAATTGTCCTTATACAATTCGACATGTTTTAATTAAATGTGTAGATGTTGCCGATATCAGGCGTGATTTTTATTCAGCTGATTGTCTTAAAGACCTATTTACAAATGTCGCTGGCGACAAAATCGTTCAATTTTTAAAAGCAATCAATTTATTTAGTAAGATTTAAGAAGATCAATTTTAAACTAGTTTCTAATTTCTAATATTGTTAGTCAAACCATAATTTCTTTAATTATGTTTTTAACATTTTACACATTTCTTTTACTTGTATAAAGCTATATGGTTTTATATAGATATTTTTACTATATAACTATTCTAATTAGTTAATATACTTAACAGTTCTCGCCACGATATAGCTGAAATATTGCTGAAGTTGGCGTAAAACATCAATCAATCAATCAATCAACAAAAATTGACTTATTAAAAGGATTTTATCAAGTTCCTCTTACAGAGCGTGCAAAAGAACTTTCCGCTTTTGTTACTCCGGATATACTATTCCAATACAAAGTCATGGCTTTTGGCATGAAAAATTCGCCGGCAACTTTTCAGCGTCTCATCAACAGTGTTATTTCTGGAATTGACGGTTGTGAAGCATACATTGATGACATTCTTATATATAGTGACACTTGGGAAGAACATCTTCAGATACTCCGAACTTTTTTCGACCGTTTAAGCAGTGCTATGCTAACAGTCAACCTCTCCAAGAGTGAATTTGGATGCGCTTATGTTAATTATTTAGGACATGTTGTAGGTCAGGGTCAGGTAATACCTATTGATGCTAAAATAAGTGCTATTTCTAGTTTTCCTAAACCTGAGAATAAGAAACAATTGATGCGTTTTCTAGGAATGGCTGGATATTATAGAAAATTTTGTCAAAATTTCTCTTCAATTAGTGAGCCTTTAACTAAATTATTAACAAAAAATGTAAAGTTTATTTGGTTTAAAAGTTGTGATGAGTCATTTGAAGAACTAAAAGCCATCCTAGAAAGTGCGCCAGTTTTAGCAACACCTAATTTTGAATGTCAATTTAAGTTAGCAGTAGATGCCAGTGATGTTGCTGCTGGCGGTGTTTTATTACAAGAAGTTAAAGATGGTACAGACCATCCAATTTGTTATTTTTCAAGAAAATTTAATAAACACCAGAGAAATTATTCGTCAATTAAAAAAGAATGTTTGTCTCTGATTTTGGCTTTACAACATTTTGAAATTTATGTTACAGCTTCAATTCAGCCTATCATTGTATATACTGATCACAACCCTCTTAAATTCATTCATAAAATGAAAGATAAAAATCAAAGACTTTTGAGGTAGAGTTTGACTTTGCAAGGTTTTAATCTAGACATAAGACATATTAAAGAAAAAGATAATGTCATTGAAGACGCATTGTCAAGAGTTTGATAAATTTCATAACACCTCATTGTTTATTTTAAATGTTTTTCATTGCATTCAAACATTTTCTTTTGGGGGGAGGTGTTATAGGTAATTAATTGTTGTAAATATTCTATAATACATTGTATTGATTGTTTTGATTTGTAAGGCCTTGATATTATGTAATTTGTTTGGCCTAGTTATGTAACTTGTTTACAATAAACAATGGTCAAGGTTATTACACCTTAGAACATATAGAAATTTCTAGAATTTAAAATCAATATTTAACGCATAGAATTTTCTAGAGGTTTTCCTTACATGAGCATTCTAGTCATGTGATTGTCAGTTGATTAGAATGTTCCAGTCGTATCTTGTGGCTAGAATTTTCTAGAAATAATAAATGTATATAGGTAGGGAGCTGAAAAGGGTTAAGTCAGTCAGTTTAATAAGTTTATACAGGGTTAATTAGTTTATACAGGATTATCACGCACATCTTTCGTATTGGAAATCGACATCAATTATTGTGAATATATTATCAACTATTTAGTGAGGATTAAAAGGATTATTCTATTGGACATTAATTGGTGGAATTAAGTGAACTATTCATTTGGATTATTACTTGGACTTCATTATTGTCAGATAAGTTATATATTGTATTTAATTTGTAAAATAATTATTTTTTGTCTTATTAAAAAGTTAATTTGAGCCAATTTTGTTTTATCATTGCTGACTTCAATTTACAATATAATTTTTTGGTCGTTTCTGCCACATAACATTATAACAACTATTGCTCATTTTTTGGAAAAATCCGACAATATGATTATCAGCGTGGAACATGTAGGAACACCGAACTTAAAAAAATACAAAATTTTGATTATCTCCTTACAGGCAGTAAATGAACTTTTTTTTCTATGATCATAATACATATGTTAACTCCAACTGCAATAATTTTAATGAGCTGTATGGTCATTTCGGAAATTAATTCCCCATCAGCAGTAGGAGAATCCAAACAAAAGAAATCCATAATTTCAAAAATGTTTAAAATGCAAAACGAAATCCGAATAATCAGAAATATCAAATATAGCTAAGGACAAAACTACGATGGAGGAAGTTAAACCCGAGGTTTAAGAATTTACATAAATTTAGATGATAGTAATTGAACAAAGTGCACAAAGTTTGTGCAAAGAACATCGGCGCAAAATACAGGATACATAGGATAAAAATGGAAGAGCGTATGTTAATCATCTTCGCTGACAGTACCGACTGATGTAAATTAAAAAAAAAACATATGTACGAGACGTCTATAAAATAGATTGGTCAATTTTTTGTAACCCCGACAACTTTCATGGCCGTTAGCACGGACTTTATATTGATATTGGAGGCTCTGCGACATAAATATTATGATTATTCCTTCTGAAAGTACGAAATCAAATTACTATGTAATTGAATGTATTGAAGATGTAGTAAAAAGAATGCTGTTAGCATGGAACATAGCTTTACTTTTGACCTTAATAAACATAAGGGATACACATATTTGGTCATTTACTGTGCCAACTGTCGGAGCATATTTAAAAAAAATCATTAATGATGTATGGGAAATTTTAATAAAGATTTCCAATTTCGTTTAAATCCGACAAGTGCCAAGAATAATTAATCAAAGAATATTCATGTATAAATCTTTAATTAAATTTAGATTTCAAAACTTGATTATAAGTTTGATAAAAACACTGTATATGGATATAAAAGGATGTATACCAAATAACGGATGGATTTCAAGTCCCTTTAACATACAACGCGGGATCCGACAAGGGTGTCCAGCAAGTTGTAAATTTTCATTATTGCTGTAGAAATACTAGCATTTAGACTTAGACAAGATACAAATATAATGGGAATTCAAATAAAAGTTGACAGGAAAACACATAGTCTGAAAATAAGCCAGTTATCAGATGATAATTCTGTCTGTGTTAGTACAAAACAAGAAGTTTGAAGTGCACTTAATTTAATAGAAATATTTGGTTCATTATCTGGTCTGAAATTAAATAGGAATAAAACAGAGGGCATGTGGTAAGGGAGGTTAAAACACTGCAAAGAGAAGATAGGGAATATAAAATGGACTCAAGAGCCAATAAAATGCTTGGGGGTATATTTTGGTCACGATAAGGAAAAGTGTAAGAGATTAAATTTAGAAAAATATTATCTGAAATCTGAGAAATTAGTAAATGATTGGAACAAAAGAAATCTTACTATGATTGGAAGAAATACAGTAGTTAAGTCATTGATTTTGCCAAATATTACTTATGTAGCTTCAGTTACCGACATTGACAGTACCTATTTATCTAAGTTTAAGACACTTATTTATAAATTTATTCGGAACAAAAACAAAACAGGAAAAAGTTAAACGGAATACACTTTGTTTTATTTTACCCTGTAAATACCTTTTAGAAAAATGGGAAGTCACTGACAATAATGAATGCAATATATGTAATGTAACAGAAGATTACGAACACTTTTTTATTACTTGCACCTATTATAAATTATTCTGGAAAAAAATCAAAGACACTCTAAATAGATTACACGTAATAGATATGAAATCCCTAGTATTTGGCTATAAAATTATTTGTAGAAAATATGATGGACTAAATTTCTTTTTTAACGGTTGTATTATTTGAAATTTATAAATGCCATTATATTTCAGACCTTAAAACAAAGAACATAAATGTTTTCAATTTGTTTCAAAAAGAATTTGAAGAATAATTGTATACATGTCCCGATAAAAAATATTGGATGACCCTTTTATATTAAGGATATACGAAAAATATTAATTTCAAATTAAAGCGAATAGAGAGGGGATCGAGGCGTCCCTTAAAGACCAAGGACACCCGGGCAACTTAAATCCAGTGCCAAATGAGCTTTGTCTCGGTGCCCTTGGACTTTTGGGGCGACGGCTCTTATCCTTATTCTTATCTTTTTTCATCAAAAATTTTTAAAGTAAAACTCATTTCTGTGATTAAATATGAGATTGTGTATTGTTAAATTAATGTTTCAATTATAACGTTTTTGCTTTTACAGTTGTATTATCACACTAACAAAATATGGTAAATGTTTTTCATGTTATTAACATGTCTTCTTCACATACCAAATCCCCTGGTTTGGTTATGTGACTAATAATTCAGGGAAGAGCCTTGGTGGGATTGTTGTACTACCAAGGACATTTGTTAACAAAAAGTTGTTGATTAAAGTCATGAAATTCTAAAAAAAAAATTGTAAAGAAAACATATTTTTATCCCCCCTTCTGAAACTACTGGAGCTTAAAAATCTTAAAGTAGAACAATGTTTGCATGGTCATGTAAAATGATCGCAGAACTTGT
Source organism: Modiolus philippinarum (assembly GCA_002080025.1). Classification (NCBI taxonomy): domain Eukaryota; kingdom Metazoa; phylum Mollusca; class Bivalvia; order Mytilida; family Modiolidae; genus Modiolus; species Modiolus philippinarum. Next base: position 89,566 of record MJUU01047481.1, on the reverse strand, counting down.
AAAAAGTGTCCTCTGAAACTACTACCTTGCAATTGAACCAGTAATCCTAGGAATGGCGTTTGGATTGATTAATTTATTGAATATTGTTAAATGTCTTCTCAGCAATATTTCAACTATATCAAGACGAGAACAAGTTTGTCAATAAATAATCACTTTTGGGTATGTAAAGGGTTATGGAACGAAAAATTCTGGCTACCACTAGAAGATGGGTGAATTCGAAAGGGGCGGAATATTTAGCCTTTTAGCCGATCACCTACGGATCACTCACAAAAAGAGCTTGCTACATTTCTTTCAACAACACGTGTACCTGAGTTCATATCTCTTCCGAAAGGTTGGTTGTGTAATTATTCATCCCGCACAACCACGGACATCCAGTTTTGGAGAGGTTGTACCCCATAGCCTGGAAAACTGGACCCTATTTCTATATCCCGGGATTACCTCGTGGTCAGCCCGATTTTGGAGGGAAATCTCCCGTAAGCAGGAGATACCAGGTCCTATTTCTATACCCAATGGATGAATGAAGACCCTAAACATTTGATTATGATCTGACAACAAACATGGCCACCAACACTAGGAATGGATAAGAATGAACCCTGTGGTAAAGTAAGTGAGAACCGAACCGTCAGTCTAAAACGATTAATTATAGGATAATGGCAACGTCGGAAAAAGAGACATAACATGAGTACGGCACAGAAAAGTACAAATGAATAAAAACACAAGTACAAAGATAAACGACCTTGATCCAATTAAAACAAAATGGGTGAGATAGGGTACCCTAGTACTGTAAGCATCTCCCGCCTCTTATAAGAAATCCGCCGTGTTGAACATGTCAGCTCCGGGTGTAACGTAAGTGCAATTTTGAAGGTTCCGCGTACAAAAATTGTATATGACGTTTCAAACAAAATAACCGTCATAATCCTAGGACGTCCTTTTTTTCCGGAAATTTTTTAAATTCCTTTCATCGTGACTTCTCAGCGCCACATGACGAAACTTAAAAATTCAAAAACAGGATAACAGTAAACACCTATAATGGCCGGGAACGACAATCACATGCCACAATTTACAAGCAAACTGCACTAGAAAAACAATAATGAAAACAAGCCCCTTTGACCATTATAACTTGTAGCTTTTTAATGCTTAAAACAGACGAGCGTTACATTCTCAGTTTATGAGTCTCAATTTTTGTTTATTTCCTGTTATGTCTTTTTTATCAAAGATTTGACATTCATTTGGACGTTTAAAATCGAATAATAATTATATTCTATTCCCTCTTTATTTGTGAACAGAAATACATAACAGGAAACATGAAACATGCAATAATTGCAATTTCATTCTTGTTTTTAACGATTTACCAAGGTGTTAATTGTGAAACTGCAACTGCATATTGTACAAGTAAGCATGTTGATACAAAATTTTATCACTAGTTAATTAGGTGACAGGAAAAACAATTTATCCAATTTCTGTATTTGTTAAATATAAAATTCCTGGCCATTATTAAAACAATCGCTTCAATTGAATTCAAATAAACAACAAAATAACTTAGTAACTCTGGATTGAGTTCCGGCATATGCACATTTCGACAACTTATGTCTCTTCAGTGCAGAGCAAATCAATACATTTGGACATCCATAATACCAACGTAATCTAAAAGGAAAAATGTCGTAATCTATTTAGAATTCAATGTGATGTTTTTAAATTTGTCTATTATAAAATCTAAATAATATCCCAAGTTACAAATTTTGCACATCATATATTAAATTGGCAACTACATGACAAGCGAAACATGAACACATTCGACTGTTATAATATAATTTAATTATTACCATGAAGTATTTTTTATACTGATCATTCAGATCATTCTAGATATGAAGAAAGAAAGGGAATATCTAGATGTTCAAACAAGACATGATAAGATAACGATCAACCCGGAACATTTTTTTTTTATAAAATCTGACAAGCGCAAACGACTTAAAAGTATTAGTAGAACATTAAATATAACTTAAACCTTAGTATGCTGGAAAAAAAAAATCAGAAGAGACCAAAGATCAAGGGTCAAGCAAATGGTAGTTTAATTTGATAATCCTATTCACAATAGAACTATCAAGATCATGATCAAAATGAAAAAAATGCACCCAATATAACACCGGTCGTTTCTGTTGCAAGAAAACAATGAAGATAATTACAAATTCCAGTATTTATTGTCATGACCTTTTGTTTTATACACAGATAATATTTTAAGTACTAAACATAAAAGATTATTTCGCATTTATTTTATATACATCTTTATACTCGTCATTTTTATACAGTTACAGATGTATGGGAATTTTTAAATAAAGATTACCAATTTCGTTTAAATCCGTGCCATGAATAATTAATCAAAGAGTATTTTAAAGGAAGACAAATATTTTTTCGACCCCTTTTTCTGAAAGTACAGATTAAACTAATGGCTCAGTTACTGAGCCTGAATCGCTCACCTGACAAAATGCTTACAGCAGGTGATGCAAGTGATGTTTATCCCATAGGATCCTATGTTAAAATATGTTCTGTGCTGGTGGTCTTGTTTTTTATCAGATCAAAACAAAATAAGCAATCTTAGTTTGACTGAATTTGCTTCAATAATTTAAGCGCATGTAATGATTGATTGATTGATTGAATATTGTTTAACGTCTACTCAGCAATATTTCAGCTATATCAAGACGAGAACAAGTTTGTTGATAAATAATCACTTTGGGGTATGGAAATGACCATGGGACGGGAAATTCTGACTGCCACTGGAAAAGTAGGGTGAAATCGTCAAGGGCGGGGAATTTAGCCTTGTAGCCGATCACCTACGGACCACCCCAAAAAGAGCTTACTACAAGGGTTCTTTAACGTGCAGGAAGCGTGGCATTTCTTCCAACACGTGGACCTGAGTTTACATCCCATCCGAAAGATGGGTTGTGTAATTATTAATCCCGCACAACCACGGAATGGGTCCTATTTCTATATACCGGGACCCTCGGGGCGCATGTAATGAAAAAAATGTTTTAATATATGGGTACCATTCTAAACCAAGTTCAATGCTATCTTCTTTGTCAGCTCCCAACAAAATGAGAAATCTTTGTAAAGGACATCCCATATATCATTTCTGTTAAGTTTGCCTGAATTTGCTTCAATAGTTTCACAGCAGATGTTGAAAATGATGATTTTCCCATAGGGTCCAATGTTAAAACTGAGATCAGCGCTGGCAGCCATGTTTTTATTGAATCATTACAAAATGAGCAATCTTTGTGGAGGACCTTTCAAACATCATTCCTGTAAAATGTGGTTAAACTTGCTTCAGTGGTTTCAGAGGAGAAGATAAAAATGTGAATTTCCCATAGGACCAACGTTAAAATATGTTTCGTGCTGGCGGCCATGTTTTTTGTCGAATTGGATTGATTGATTGATGTTTTACGCCAACTTCAGCAATATTTCAGCTATATTGTGGCGAGAACTGTTGAATATACTAAACAATTTTAATAAATACATAAAATATCCATATAAAATCATATAGCTTTATACAAGTAAAAGATTGATTGATTGAATATTGTTTAACGTCTACTCAGCAATATTTCAGCTATATCAAGACGAGAACAAGTTTGTTGATAAATAATCACTTTGGGGTATGGAAAGGGCCATGGGACGGGAAATTCTGACTGCCACTGGAAAAGTGGGGTGAAATCATCAAGGGCGGGGAATTTAGCCTTGTAGCCGATCACCTACGGACCACCCCAAAAAGAGCTTGCTACAAGGGTTCTTTAACGTGCAGGAAGCGTGGCATTTCTCCCAACACGTGGACCTGAGTTTACATCCCATCCGAAAGATGGGCTGTGTATTTATTAATCCCGCACAACCACGGAATGGGTCCTATTTCTATATCCCGGGACCCTCGGGGTCAGCCTCCGTTTAGGAGGGGTCACACCCCGCAAGCCGGAGATACTGGGTCCTATTTCTATATCCCGGGGTTCCCTCGGGGTCCTCTTTTAGGATGGCTCATACTCCAAGCTCAGAGGATGCTGCGGGCCTATTCTTCAGCCGGGACCGCGCACGGCGGTGTCGAATTGGAATAAAATGAGCAATCTTTGCAAAGAACCTTTAGTATATCATTCCTGTAAAGTTTGGTTGAAATTGCTTCAGCAGTTACAGAGGAGTAGTTGTGATTTTTCCCATAGGGTCCTATGATAAACCCAAGTTCCGCGCTGGCGGCCGTGTTTTTTATCGGAACAGAACGAAATGAGCAATCGTTGTAAAGGACCTTCAATACATCATTCCTGTAAAGTTTGTTTGAATTTGCTTCATTGGTTTCTGAGGATAAGATCATTCCTGTAAAGTTTGGTTGAATTTGCTTCAACAGCATCAGAGGAGTTGACGAAAATGTGATTAGTTCCGTGCTGGCGGTCATGTTTTTTATCACATCGGAACAAAATGAGCAATTTTTGTAAAGGACCTTCCATACATCATTCCTGTAAAGTTTGGTTGAATTTGCTTCAGTGGTTTCAGAGGAGAAGATGAAAATGTGAACTTCCCATAAGGCCAATCTTAAATTAAGTTCCATGCTGGCGGCCATGTTTTTTGCCAAATCGGAATAAAATGAGCAATCTTTGTAAAAGACCTTGAGTGCATCAATCCTGTAAAGATTGGTTGAATTTGCCTCAGCAGTTTCAGAGGAGTTGATGAAAATGTGATTTTCCCATAGGTTCCTATGTTAAACCTAAGTTCCGCGCTGGAGGCCATGTTTTTTATCGGATCGGAACGAAATGAGCAATCTTTGTAAAGGACCTTTTATACATCAGTCCTGTAAAGTTTGGTTGAATTTGCTTCAGTGGTTTCAGATGAGTTGATGAAAATGTGAAAAGTTAACAGACGCACGGACGGACGATGGACGCCGAGTGATGGCAATAGCTCACACTGACCCTTTTGGTCAGGTGAGCTAAAAAAATGAGTAAAATGAGGTCTAGTAAAACGATGCAACATTTTATGGAAATTTGTCAACAAACATGGCCGCGGAACTAGTTAGAAAGTCTCCTCTGACACTACTACCTAGCAAATTGAACCAGTATTTATAGGAATGTCGTTTGGGTTGATTGATTTATTGAATATTGTTAAACGTCTACTCAGCAATATCTCAGCTACATCAACACCAGAACAAGTTTGTCAATAAATAATTACTTTGGGGGTATGTTAAGGGTTTTGGACGAAAAATTCTCCCTATCACTTGAAGATGGGTGAAATAGAAAGGGGCGGGGAATTTGGCCTTGTAGCTGATCACCTACGGACCACTCAGGAAAGAACTTGCTACAAGGGTTCTTTAACGTGCATGAAGCGTGGCATTTCTTCCAAAAACACGTAAACTTGATTCATATCCCATCCGAAAGGTTGGTTGTGTAGTTATTTATCCCGCACAACCATGGACATCATTTTGAAGAGGTTTTACCCCGGGTTACCTCGGGGTCAGCCCCGTTTAGGAGTGAAATATCCCTCAAGCAGGAGATACTATTGTCCACTTTCTATACCCAGGGGTCGAATGAAGGTGCTAAGCAAAGATTGCTCATTTCATTATGAACTGACAACAAACATGGCCACCAACACTAGAAATGGACGATAATGAACCCTGTGGTAAAGTAAGTGAGAAGCGAACGGTCAGTCTAAAACAATTTATCATAGGAGAATGGTCACATCCGGAAAACAAAGACATAACATGAGTGCGGCACAGAAAAGAAAAAAATGAATAGAAACACACATAAAAAGATAACAGACACGGATCTAATAAAAAACAGCAGTGAGATAAGGTGCACCGGTACAGTAAGCATCTCCTGCCTCTTATAAGAGATCCGCAGTTTTGAACATGTCAGCTCCGGTAGTAATGTCAAATCTGGTAGATGAGTAAAACACAATTTTATTAGCTCCTCCATAACTATGAAATATAATTAGTTGGATCATTATTTTTGTATCTGTTTACTAAATTGAAAGGTCTGTAAGTCTCGTGCAATTTTGAAGTTTCCGGGTACAAAAATTGTATATGACGTTTCAAACAAAAAATATAAACGTCGTAATCCTAGGTCGTCATTTTTTTGCCGATAATTTTTGAAAATTCGTTTTATCGTGACTTCTGGGCGTCACACGACGAGAGACCTTTATAATTTGTAGCTCTTCAATTTTTGTTTATTTCCTGTAATGTCTTTTTTATCAAAGATTTGAAACAAGCGCAGTAGAATACCGAAGGAAATCGAAGTCCAAAGACATGGAAAAAACGGTAACAGTTAAAACAAAGACAAAACAAGGACGTGAAAAAGCTACAATGGACGAATATAAAAAGATAACATTAAGAACTAAGGCACTCATAATGTGAACTCCCATGAAAAAGTTGATTTTAACACTTGATTGATTGATTGATTGAATATTGTTTAACGTCTACTCAGCAATATTTCAGCTATATCAAGACGAGAACAAGTTGGTTGATAAATAATCACTTTGGGGTATGGAAATGGCCATGGGACGGGAAATTCTGACTGCCACTGGAAAAGTAGGGTGAAATCGTCAAGGGCGGGGAATTTAGCCTTGTAGCCGATCACCTACGGACCACCCCAAAGAGAGCTTGCTACAAGGGTTCTTTAACGTGCAGGAAGCGTGGCATTTCTTCCAACACGTGGACCTGAGTTTACATCCCATCCGAAAGATGGGTTGTGTATTTATTAATCCCGCACAACCACGGAATGGGTCCTATTTCTATATCCCGGGACCCTCGGGGTCAGCCTCCGTTTAGGAGGGGTCACACCCCGCAAGCCGGAGATACTGGGTCCTATTTCTATATCCCGGGGTTCCCTCGGGGTCCTCTGTTAGGATGGCTCATACTCCAAGCTCAGAGGATGCTGCGGGCCTATTCTTCAGCCGGGACCGCGCACGGCAGTTTTAACACTTGAGATCGAAAATATTTATATTCTATTTATTCTAGATTTGGGAATAGAAATACAGAACAGGAAAAATGAAACATACAGCAATACTGGCAATTTCATTTCTGATTTTAACGAGTTACCGCGGTGTAAATTGTGAAACTGCAACTGCATATTGTACAAGTGAGCATGTTGATACAAAATTTTATCACTGATTAATTAAGTGACAGGAAAAACAATTTATCCAATTTTTGTATTTGTTAAATATAAACTTCCTGGCCAGTATTAAAACAAACGCTTCAATTGAATTCAAATAAACATCAAAATAACTTAGTTACTGTGGATTGAGTTTCGGCATATGCGCATTTCGACAACTTATGTCTCTTCAGTGCAGAAAAAATCAAAACATTTGGACATCCATAATACCAACATAATCTAAAAGGAAAAATGTCGTAATATATTCAGAATTCAATGTGATGTTTTTAAATTTGTCTATTTTAAAATCTAAATAATATCCCAAGTTACAAATTTTGCACATCATTTATTAAATTGGCAACTGCCAGACAAGCGGAACAGGAACACATTCAACTGTTATAATATAATTTACTTATTACCATGAAATATTTTTATACTGGTCATTCAGATCATTCTAGATATGAAGAAAAAAAAAGGAATAGCTAGATGTTGAAATAAGACATGAACCATTAAATGATCAGCCCGGAACATTTTTTTTATAAAATCTGACAAACGCAAACGACTTAAAAGTATTAGTAGAACATTAAATATAACTTAAACCTTAGTATGCTGAAAAAAAAAAATCAGAAGAGACCAAAGATCAAGGGTCAAGCAAATGGTAATTTAATTTGATAATCCTATTCACAATCGAAAATAATAAAATAGAACTATCAAGATCATGATCAAAATGAAAAAAATGCACCCAATATAACACCGGTTGTCTCTGTTGCAAAAAAACAATGAAGATAATTACAAATTCCAGTATTTATTGTCATGACCTATTGTTTTATACACAGATAACATTTTAAGTACTAAACATAAAAGATTATTTCGCATTTATTTTTTATACATCTTTATACTCGTCATTTTTATACAGTTACAGATGAGCTGCAGTGGGGTCAATTAACTTGTCCTAATAGTCTATTGATTCAGATTAATCGGATCGAGACCTGCTATATTATTGATTCAGATTTCTGTGTACAAAATGAAGAATCATATTTAATCGACATCAAGACACAATGTGGTAGAAAACAGACCTGTGCTCCAATTATAGTCCAATGTAATGGTATCAAAAAAGCCGTTATTCATTGGGACTGTATGTCAGTGTAATATAATTTTGCAGTGATGAAAATAATATATATATATATATATATATATATACAACATTGAAATAAAACTTGACTTACTAGTTGGCATGTGTTATAAGGTATTGCAATCATTTTTATTGTCTTGCCATAATTCGATACACCAGTTTTATTATTTTGCTTACACTTGTAAAATCTGATACTGTGAAAGATATTCGGCGTTCATTGTTGAACATTGTTACACAGAGGGTCTTCACTGGATCCCTTTTCATTTTCATGTAATTAGGAAAACCAATATGTAAAATCACCAAGTATCATGTTGGGTTTTTAGCTTTAACGAAAAGAATTCTGTTGACTTACGAATCAAGCATATTGTTGTTTCATTTTCACAATCGCGCTTCTTTTCACGGATCAGGCTTAGACCCTTTCCAGTCCATCTAAACATACACATTTCTTAGTGATGCCAGCAATTATCCTTAAATTATTTTTCTATTATCTCTTGGAAATCTGTTTGATACATCCTGAGATTGTACCGTTATATTAGACCAAAGGAATACATATTATATCATAACATTTAATGTTTCCGTAATTTTTTTCTCGCAAGACACGTAATCAATGACCTTGGGAGTTCAACAGAGTAACCAAGCAACAATGATTAGGTCAAAGGTAAAAGGTAACCATATTCATTTACCTTGAGCTTTGGTATCGCTTAAAACATAAAACTGCAAGCTAAAAGTGATTTTTATACCCTTTACATCAAAAGTATCGTATAAAAATAAGGTCCATCGAAGCAAAGTACTAACTATAACTTAATGAACCCCCCCCCCCCCNAAAAAAAAAAAAAAAAAAAAAAAAAACAACTAACGACAGAACTTTGAATGGGGGAGATACTCCTTAGTTTTCTACAAAATTTACAAAAATTTAGATATTTTGTAAGGTTCCGAAAATAATCGGCTTTCGGGTCAGTACCCAAGTACTGACTACTTGCCTGGTGAATACCCTCGTCAATTTAGTTTAATCGACAATAAAATGTTAATTAGAAATTAAATTCTAAAAAAATAGCAAAATACCAAAGTTAATGTAAAAGTTTGTGTACATTTCGACAATTTACATCTCTTCAGTGCAGATATAACCAAATCTAATATACTATTAAAATCCAATTGAAAATTTACTTTAATTGACGTTTGTTGAACACAGCTAGAAATAAAATTTTATGAAAAAATGCAAAAAATAAGAACAAATTCATTTTGAAAAGAATGTGAGGACCTTTCATTATTCTATGAAAAACTGTTTTTATACTTTCTTATCCCTTGTAACACTTTGCAAATCCTTTAATTTCAGTTTCCGTTAAATAGATGATGTTCTTTCATTGAACAATCCTCAGTTGAAGGATAACCTTCATCTTATATACCCTAATGAACTCAAAATTAAAGAGACCACTGATACACCATCATCAGCATCATACCTGGACCTATACCTTTACATTGACAACTCTGGACGTCTGAAAACAAAACTTTTCGACTTTCCAATAGTGAACTTCCCGTTTTTGAGCAGTAATATTCCCTTTTCTCCGGCATATGACGTGTACATTTCACAAGTCATTCGCTATTGCCGTGCCTGTAGTTTGTACAGCGATTTTGTCAACAGAGCGAAATTACTGTCTCAAAAACTTATACATCAAGGGTACGTTCAGTCACTGTTGCAAGTGTCACTACAGAAGTCTTACGGTCGTCACCACGATTTGACAGACCATTTCAATGTTTCTGTTCCACAAATGAGAACAGATATTTTTGGGTAGATCCAGAGTTTCTCACCTGACTGACTAAAACCGGACTTTTCACTGGCAGTGTGACGGATGCCACATGTGGAGCAGATCATGCTTACCCTTCCGGAGCACCTAATGATACCTCAGTTTTTATAGGGGTTCACACTGCTAGTTTTGTGGCGTTCTTGTTCATTTTTGTTTATTTTTTTTTTGTCTTAGTCATAATGTCTCAATTCGTGTTGCTGTGAATTGCCGTGATTTTGGATTTATGATTTTCCCCTTTCCTTGTTCTTGCTTCGGTATTCGTTTGCCCATGTATATTTACTTGACACATTCTGTGCAATTATTCCATATCCTTTAATCTTTTATATATGTTTATCCTTCCTTAAGGTAGATGGTCACTTATATTCATGTCATTAAGATTTTGTTGCAAGTTGACAAATTGAAGAACCACTTAAGTTCACAATGCTTGTGTTTTCTAGAACTCGTATCAAATTTGCTAATTTTTAGCCAGTTTTTCACCTAAAATTTACAGAGAATGCACGCAGAAAATATGGAAAGGCAATTAAATAAGCCTTTCATTCATGAAAATTAACATATTTTTGTAACCTCAACTTGACTATGACATGATCTAAAAAAAATGTATGTGACACCATGCTTTTAAACACGGATATTTTACAAAATTTCCAAATAAAACATTATTTACGCGAAATCCGTCAGTCAATTACGACGCCACAAAGGAAAAGCTGTCAAAGTACTGTTCGGACCTGACAATTAAACCTAACCCGTATTCGACTCTTTATTTTTCAAGTGTGCGATTGAATTGCGCATCGTAACAGTGTAAATCTACCGTAAGCATGAAACATTTAACCATAAACATAAAGTGGAATGAAAGGACCAAATAATGCATTTTCTACTTCACCGCTTCAGATTTTCCGCATGCATGTCTTTAGATAAGAATTGCTGTAATTGGTATGAGATGAAAGCAGAAAAAAATAATCTTTATAATGAATAAGGGACTTAACCAAAGTTTAAGAACACATAAATTTATTTTCAAGCAGACAAAAAAAAAAAATTGAAAAGGACAATTTTTCTCCAATCGTAATCCCTCTAACTGAAGAAAGTTATAAATTTGCTCACATTTTACATACAATTTGTAAAAGAACTCTACAAATTAACTCTAGTTAAGTCAACAAATCAAATATATAATTTATATAGTTTTTTTTGTTTAATGTGCAAAGTAAAACGATACACTGTATTTTAAAATAATTTGTGAAATTGATATTAGAATTGGACGAAAAAAGTGTACAACTGCTAAATAATTTCACCATAAATACGAAAACCGATGTAAAAGATAGACAAGGGAGAAAAACGAACAAGAATTCTTAAAATCACAGCAAGTTATAAATTTGCTCACATTTTACATACAATTTGTAAAAGAACTCTACAAATTAACTCTAGTTAAGTCAACAAATCAAATATATAATTTATATAGTTTTTTTTGTTTAATGTGCAAAGTAAAACGATACACTGTATTTTAAAATAATTTGTGAAATTGATATTAGAATTGGACGAAAAAAGTGTACAACTGCTAAATAATTTCACCATAAATACGAAAACCGATGTAAAAGATAGACAAGGGAGAAAAACGAACAAGAATTCTTAAAATCACAGCAATTCAGTTACGACAGATAAAAAAGGAGAACAGAACGAAAACAAGACAAGCTCGGACGTAACTTACATTCTTTACGTAATAGGGGATATCGGCAAGATATTCTACTTGCATACGTTAAATTAGCTTTGAGACCTAATGACCTGAAAATTGTGCACACATACTGGCCTCTCACTGATCCTGCCGATGTCTACTGAAATCTATCATTATTCTTGACCAAACGCTTTGGGAAGTTTTGAATTTGATTTTTCTTCCGTAGTGCGACAGTATTCTACCAGCAGACTAGGTTCCTTGAGCTAGCCGGCAGTTTAGCGGCGAGCACCCCTTGACCCATCTTTCTAAATTATGTATTGTTTTTTTTCTTTCCCTTCAAGATTGTGGTCATGGAGTTACCTGTATTGGGTTTTATTCGTATGTTTATTATACTATAGGGAAACGGGACAGATAAAGGGGAGGTTCGGGTACCCATAAACAGGTTAAACCCTACTGCTGGCTTTTGCTAGTGCCGGTACCAAGTCCGGCCGTTCCGAGTTTCTATCGTTGTCTACATTTGTCTTATTCGTGTTCTTCATGTGTAGTTCCATAGCAGATTGTGGCATGTCATTATAATGTTCAATCATTGTACGTGTTTTCTGTTATCCATTTTTTCACAAAACTTAAGATCAAGCAGTTTGCACAAAAAAAAAAATGAGAAATCATCAGGTGCTTCGGAAGTATTAGCATGATATGCTCAAAGCGTGGCCACGTCAAGCATCCAGCTGAAATATTGAGTGGTACCTGATTTTTTAATGTTATTTTTAACCATAAGACTACGCCAATTACAATTCATAGAACGTGTTACTCTATTCCTAAACACATGTAAACAGTTTCAGGATCAAACTTTGAAAAACAATCTAGTTAAGATTAAACAAAAATGATAGATAACAAAAATCAAACGCGAAAATAAATCAAGAAGATACTGCCAGTCAGGTCAGTCATTACAGTAGTACGAGCACAACATGCAATGTAGACTGTGTAACTTTATCATTATCAGGGTATGAAAAGCAGGACAACTCACAAAGGTCATGAAAAAGAATGCGTCAGAATAGTGTAAAAGATCAAAAGATTGCATAACAAACCAACACATTCAACTAAACACGTGATTGAGGGACATCATAGACAAAAGGAAATAGGATATACGTTATAGTGGGTATCGACGAATCCATGATATCGGCCTGTGGATCAAATGCCCTAAAAATTTACACGTATACTGGCCTCTTACTGATACTGTAGATGATACTGTAATACATGCCGACTCTTTACCAAATATTGCGGGAAGTTTTGAGTTTGATTTTTCTTCCGTAGAAGTGCGACAGTGTTTTACTAGCAGGCCAGGTTCCTAGAGCTAGCCGGCATTTAAACAGCGAGCACTTTTTGACCCATCTTTCAAATAACGTTTTGTACTATTCTTTTGTTTTTCAAGATATTTGTCTTAGAGTTGGTAATCTACCTGAAGTGAGTTTAATTCGTATTTTATTCGTATGTTAATTATACCATAGGGAAACGGGATAGAGAAGGGGAAGGTTTGAGTACCCAGAAACCAGTTTAACCCAAATGCTAGCTTTTGGTAGTGCCAGTACCAAGTCTGGTCATCACATGCTCCTATCGTTATTTACGTTTTGTCTCTCATCTTTCATTGGTGTTTTTCTAGTGCAGTTCACTTGAAGTTCGTGGCATTTGATTGTAATTTCGGCAATCGTAGGTGTTTACTGTTATCTCTTGTTTGTAGAAGACAGCAATAGCTATAGGCAGGATGATTGTTTTTGGAGAAAACGGACCGTTCACAGTAGTATATAGGAGGTTTTCACCGCGTATTTGAGGAGGTGGATCACACAAAGTGTTATTGTTGCGCATGAGCAACCGGTAGTAGCCCTATTTGAAGCCCTAGTCGGCCATATTAACCGGAAATGACGTGTAGGAAGAGGGCAAGGCCCCACAGGGGTGTTGTGGAAAGGTATTGGAGCGCGCATGCGCTACCGGAAGTTGGCGTAGCCCCATATGTAGACCGGAAGTGGGTGTGTATCTACTGTAAGTAGCCATGTTAACCGTAAATGACGTGTTGGAACAACACGTGACCACGTAGGGGTGTTGTATGACCTTATCACATGACGCATGCGCCACCGGAAGTGGGCGTAGCCCCATATACAAACCGGAAGTCGGGAATTTTGTTTCATTTTTCCCCCATTTTATAGTATTACATACCTTTTTCAATGGTATTCTTTATATATTCTTCCCTCTTCTATCATTTTCTCTCTGTCCCATGTTTTTTTTGTATCGTTGGTATACCTTTTCAACCCTTTTACAGTATTGTTCTGCAATCCAATGTTTAACCTAATATCCGGGCGTGGTCATTCGGACGTTTCCGGAAGTTGTCGTTGTTTGTTGATCTGTGGGTGTCTTCTGTCAGGTCCGCGTTTGTGAAAGGACTTAACTCTTGAGAATACCTATGGTTTTTGGGTGTCTTCTATCAGGTCCGCGTTCGTCAAAGGGACATAACTCTTGGGATTTCCTGCGTTTTGGGGTGTCTTCTACCAGGTCCGTGTTCGTCAAAGGGACAAAACTCTTGGGAATACCCATGATTTTTTGGGGTGTTTTCTATCACGTCCGCGTTTGTCGCGGCCATTCAAATGGTTGTGAAGTACAATGTTGGTTGCTAGGTGTCTTCTGTCGCGTTTGCGTTCGTCAAGGGGGAGCTAACTCTGGCTTTTGAGGGAACATTTATGGACACGTCTGAACCTGTCGAAACAGGTCGTAACAAAACAAAAAGTGGATTGAAGGTATACAAAATGTGCACCAATCAAATTGCAGAAAAAATAACCAATCACAACACAGAGTTTTGACCAATTACTACTCTTGTTCCATAAGTTACTGACCAATCACAGCCGTCGAGACAAATAACTTGTACTATATAAACCCGTGACCGGCTCATTCGCCGTTCTTATTTAGAATGGCTCACCCACTTGCCAAGAATCGTGTCCTGTTGGTGAAGGAAACTCCAGTCGACGATGTCCTGAACAGAATAGAACAGATGGTGACAGCAGAAGAGAAAAAATTGCTGGCCTGTTTGAATCCGCGTGAAAAACGCACAGAAGCTTTGCTGGACTTGCTCCAAAAGAGGACCTGCAGCTGTCGATGCCTTTTGCCATGCTCTGATGTTGGTCGGTAGAGAAGACCTTGTTGCCGTTGTAAGGAACGAAGACACCGAAGATATTGAGATATGTTGTCCAGAGCTGTCCACATTTCATTTGGGAGATGAAGTCTACCTGGAAGTCAGCAGCAATGGCGTTACATTAAAGAATGATATACACAACATCTACTTCCCGGTGGTGCGCTGGATAATGTTGAGATACGTCCTCGACGATCTGGATGACACCGTCCATTTCTTACAACATAACAGATATGCGTCGTTCGAGAGACATCTAGGTGGCAACGTGTACGTGAAAGCAGAAGGTCCATCTGTGTAAGTTGAATTCTGGTACAAAGACATGGGAAGCATACAACTAGATTTTGAGCAGTTCGAGAAATTGAAAGACGTAGATAAAATCTTACCCACCTTCCTACCAGAGCTGAATTCGTGTTCCTTGTGAATTTACCCATCCCAACATAGATGAGGCACTGTACTGCAGCGAATGTACTCCCAATAGACCAGACTTGGATTAAAGAAAATCAAGGCTAATATACAAACGGCTCTTTTCAGGGCCACCTACTTATTTCAAAAAAAGTGTCATGTCTACTTGAATCAATTCACACATATCTTATGACAAACCATATATTTCTTTTGTATTTTTTGTTTTTTGTTTTTGTTTTGTTTTGTTTTTTTTTAATTACCTTTTTTCAAATTTTTCACACATATCTTACAACAAACTATATATATAATTTTTTTTTGATTCTTGTTTTGCTTTTTGTTTCGTTTATTTTATTAACCTTTTTCTGTGGGAGTCTTCTATCAGGTCCGCGTTCATCGCGGCCATTTTGTTTTTTTTTTCTTAAGGAGATAACTCTAGCTTATATTTTTCCCGCGTTTTGAGGGAACGTGTATGGACACGTTTGAACCTGTCTGAACAAGTCGTAACGACACAAAAAGTGGATTGAAGGTGCACAGAATGTGGACCAAGCAGAAAGCAGAAAAATCACCCAATCACAACACAGTGTTTTGACCAATCACTCTTCTTTTTCCATAATTAACTAACCAATGACGGTGATCGAAACAACATAAATTGAACTATATAAACTCGTGACCGGCGTTTTACGCCGTTCTTATCAAGGATGGCTAACCCACTTGCCGAACATCGTTCTTTGGTGTTAAAGGAGATGCCAGTGTACAGCGTCTTGAACATGATGGAACAACAAAACCTTGTTACCATAGAACAGAAAGAAGACATAGAGTGTCTAAGGAGCTTTGAAGAGCAAATAGAAGTCTTGTTAGACTTATTGCAAAAAAGTGGACCAGCAGGTTTTGATGTCGTTTGTCAGGTGTTTACGACCATTCGCAGAGATGACTTGGTATCTATACTGAGAAAGCCAGAACATGTTATCACGTAGGAGATCAAGTCTACTTGGACGTTACTAAGATGGTTTGTTGCTAAAAAGTGAGAAAAGCTGCGTACATTTTCCAGTCATACGATGGATTAACTTACGGTCAAAAATGTATAACATCAACGACTGCATTGATTGCTTCTCGAAAAATAAAAATGCTGGTATAGGAGGTGTCAAATGGATGGTGGACAGTTTGCGTGTAGTGATCTGGTTTGGTTTAATTGGTGCCATGACAACGACATTGAGAAACACAAAGGAACCAAGATGGTTGAAATGACCTTTGAACAGTTCAAGAAATTAATGGAGATAAATGATGCATTGCCAACTATCATTCCAGAATTACTTACCGTTAAGTCGTGCTGTTTCACACATAACTACATAGACGATATTGTCAACTGCAACGAATGTGGTTATATTTGGTGAAGACAGAGAGTAAAAAACAAATGGCCCTTTTCAGGGCCACCTACTTGTTTCAAAAAGAGTTCAGATTGTTTGATCAATTCAAAAGGGTCACTCTGCATTTCTCCAGGCTTGTGACTTGCTATAACTGTAACGTTATAGGCTGCATTACCCCCTTTTTCCCCTTTTCTTTATTTTCTGTTCGACCCCGATTTACCCTAGTAAAGGAAGAAAATACGCAAACAATACTCAAAAAATAAGGGTTACTCCTAGTAGTATATTGGCACAGTTCACCTCACATTTGAGGTGGTGCGAGGTGGTGCCGGAAGTGACGTCACCGGAAGTGACGTAGACCGGAAATGACGTAACCAGAAGTCACGTGACCGGATGCATAACGTAATTCCCTTGCGCATGCGCAAGAAAAAGTGGGGGTTCCCTTACAATCTGGTTTTAGAACGTAGGAAACCCGAACTCGTGCCCATATACTACTTGGAGTAACCCTTATTTTTTTAGTATTGTTTGCGTATTTTCTTCCTTTGTAATGTCATGCAAAAGTAAATCGGGTTCGCTGAATCCAATAGTGTAGGTTTCAAAGCGCTAGCTCCGAATGTGAACGACATATCGGCCAAAAACGGTCCTAATTCGGCCCTGACCCACAGTATTACTACTATAGGCATATGATATATGGAATCGATGAATTTTCATACTTCTAAAGTGATTAGTCAAGGTAGTTAAGGGCTAGAACGTAGTTGAATGATGATATGGGCCCTTTGAATAAAAAATCGGCCTATTCGACCCTAATCCTTTATACTTGTACTTGTACTTTAGGCATATCATATATAGATTTCGGGTATCTTTGGACATTTAAAGTGATTGGTATAGGTAGTTAAGGGGTAGAACGTAGTTACATGAAGTTATCGCCCTTGGAAATAAAAGATCAGCCCTAAGTCGGCCTTAATTTTGAATATTGATAATAGGTTCATATGATATATGGAATCGATGTATCTTTAGTCAACTTAAGCGATTGGTGTAGGTGTTACAGTGCTGTCGTGTAGTGTAATAGAGATATCGGCCCTTTGAAATCAAAGATCGGCCTTAACTAGGCCCTAGATCGGTCTTTATCTAAACTATTGATACTATAGTCATATGATATATAAATTCGGGGTATGTGTAGGCTTTTCAATCGGTTGGTCACATTGTCAGGTTGATATCTGTTACCTTTAACAATTCTTGTTCAGTACGAGATTTGACATTATTTCATTTTATCTTGATGTTTTCTCGTATTTTGTTGCTTTTATCACAAACGATTGATGTTACATTTCCCTTTTGATTATATTAAAACCGTTTAGTTTTACTATTTTGTTGTAACTGTATTAAGTTTTATTGTATTTCCATAAATTTAAAGTCGTTTTGTTGTCTTTATTGGCCTTTTTACGGTTTTTTGCTTCTGCTGCTGCTGTAGGTAAGGGGTAAGGTCTGTCTGCTGCTGCTGCTTTTCGTTCATTCATCCAACCACCACCGCCGCCGCCACCACCACCCAGATACCTGAACATTACCAACAGCAGCAGCAGCAATATAATGAAAATTTTAAGAAAAATAACATTTTGTGCACACATGACAATAAACAGGGGATTGAAACTACAGAATACGGACCAATGAAATTGCAGAGATTTCAACCAATCAAATCCCTTCTTACAAACATAAATAACCAATCACAACCATCGATTCATACAGTTTTAGACTATATACAGGTGCAATGAACCGAATTCTTCAGTCGCTAGACTACCATTATGTTGACCAGTTAATCTAAGTGTACAGGTGGACTGTATTCCCGAAAGCCGGTTTGAGCGATTGAAACCTTTGAGAGAACATTTGAATTTACGCCTAGATACGTTCAAAACGTGGAAGTCTAATGTGGTACAATCCTTGGATCTCGCCCAGAACTATTTTTATTATATTGGTATAGAAGACAAATGTCAATGCACATATTGTGGTGGAGTATTGGGTGGTTGGAGAGTTGGAGATATAGTACACATGGAACACCATAAATATTTTCCCGATTGTCCCTTCATTCAAGAATGTTTACAAAAACACTGGTTTATACCGAGATCAGAAATGACTTGCCCAAAATACATACAGTATGCAGATGAATCAGTCAGGCTGGATTCTTACACCGGGTTGCCCATTCAACTGAAACAACGACCAGCGGACCTGGTAAAGGTTGGATTATTTTATGTAAACCAAGGAGATAAAGTACAAAGCTTTTATTGTGGAGGAATTCTGCATGAATGGGAAGAAAACGACGATCCATTGGAAGAGCATGCTAAATGGTTTCCAAACTGTGGACGGGTATCCCTATGTAAAATATTGTATGCCTGCAAAAAGGAAACATTAGTCTAGTACTTTAACCATTTTTTTCAAATTTTTTCCCAGTGAGAAATCGGAATGTTCAACTCTCAAACGGACACCATGCCGTGTATCTACGTCGTCACTCCAACTGGAAGAACCGAAACCTGGTTATCGGAAAATTCTTCCTAAACAATCTATCCAAACCCTGGAGCTAAAACCTGAGAAAAGATTGGAAGAATCGAAACCTGCATATCGACGGAAAATTCTTCATGAGCTCCCTCTTATCCAGACCAACACCTTGCATACAAAAAGACGGGAAGAATCGAAGAAGTGTTACAAATGTCAAGAAGTAAAGAAACGTACTGAATTTGACAAGAAGAAATGGATTTGTAAAATGATTGATTGAATATTGTTTAACGTCTACTCAGCAATATTTCAGCTATATCAAGACGAGAACAAGTTTGTTGATAAATAATCACTTTGGGGTATGGAAATGGCCATGGGACGGGAAATTCTGACTGCCACTGGAAAAGTAGGGTGAAATCGTCAAGGGCGGGGAATTTAGCCTTGTAGCCGATCACCTACGGACCACCCCAAAAAGAGCTTGCTACAAGGGTTCTTTAACGTGCAGGAAGCGTGGCATTTCTTCCAACACGTGGACCTGAGTTTACATCCCATCCGAAAGATGGGTTGTGTATTTATTACTCCCGCACAACCACGGAATGAGTCCTATTTCTATATCCCGGGACCCTCGGGGTCAGCCTCCGTTTAGAAGGGGTCACAAACCCGCAAGCCGGAGATACTGGGTCCTATTTCTATATCCCGGGGTTCCCTCGGGGTCCTCTGTTAGGATGGCTCATACTCCAAGCTCAGAGGATGCTGCGGGCCTATTCTTCAGCCGGGACCGCGCACGGCGGGAAAAAAGAAGAAAAAGGGGGGTAATGCAGCCTATAACGTTACAGTTATAGCCAGTCACAAGCCTGGAGAAATGCAGAGTGACCCTTGTGAATTGATCAAACAATCTGAACTCTTTTTGAAACAAGTAGGTGGCCCTGAAAAGAGCCGTTTGTTTTTTACTATCTGTCTTCACCAAATATAACCATATTCGTCGCATTTGACAATATCGTCTATGTAGTTATGTGTGAAACAGCACGACTTAACAGTAAGTAATTCTGGAATGAGGGTTGGCAATGCATCATTTATCTCCATTAATTTCTTGAACTGTTCAAAGGTCATTTCAACCATCTTGGTTCCTTTGTGTTTCTCAATGTCGTTGTCATGGCACCAATTAAACCAGATCACTACACGCAAACTGTCCACCATCCATTTGACACCTCCTCCTAGTTTTCCGTCTTGTATACCAGCATTTTTATTTTTATATTTTATTTTGTTCCTTCGGTGTTCTACTGCCGTTGTTTCAACAATGGATAAATTCTCACCGAAAGGGGAGGTGCACACCTTCAATGTGTTCAGAACAACTGTGCAAAGTTTCAAAAGCATCAGGTATAAGGTCTCAGAGTTTCAGATTACACAAACTCAGTACCCTAATGTTAAAATTTGATGAAAAAATGACTAAGTTCAACAATGGATAAATTCCAAATCTCACCAAAAGGGGAGGTGCACATCTTCAATGTGTCCAGAACAACTGTGCAAAGTTTCAAAAGTATCGGGTTAAAGGTGTCGGAGTTTCAGATTACACAAACTTGGTACCCCCAAAGCGTGACGGGCGGACGGACGGATGGAGTCGAGCGGCTCCTAGACCTGCGGTCACCGTTGGTGACGCAGGTAAAAAACAAAAAATTATATATATAGTTTTTCATAATATATGAGTGAAAAAAAAGGTAAAAAAAAACAAAAACAAAACAAAAACAAAAAACAAAAAATACAAAACAAATATATGGTTGGTCATAAGATATGTGTGAACTGATTCAAGTAGACATGAAACTCTTTTTGAAATAAGTAGGTGGCCCTGAAAAGAGCCGTTTGTATATTAGTCTTGATTTTCTTTAATCCAAGTCTGGTCAATTGGGAGTATATTCGCTGCAGTACAGTGCCTCTTCTATGTTGGGATGGGTAAATTCACAAGGAACACGAATATTCAGCTCTGGTAGGAAGGTGGGTAAGATTTTATCTACGTCTTTCAATTTCTCGAACTGCTCAAAATCTAGTTGTATGCTTCCCATGTCTTTGTACCAGAATTCCACATACACAGATGGACTTTCTGCTTTCACGTACACGTTGCCACCTAGATGTCTCTCGAACGACGCATATCTGTTATGTTGTAAGAAATGGACGGCGTAATCCAGATCGTCGAGGACGTATCTCAACATTATCCAGCGCTCCACCGGGAAGTAGATGGTCTGTATATCATTTTTTAATGTAACGCCATGGCTGCTGACTTCCAGGTAGCCTTCATCTCCCAAATGAAATGTGGGCAGCTCTGGACAACATATCTCCATATCTTCGGTGTCTTCGTTCCTTACAACGGCAACAAGGTCTTCTCTACAGACCAACATCAGAGCATGGCAAAAGTCATCGACAGCTGCAGGTCCTCTTTTGGAGCAAGTCCAGCAAAGCTTCTGTGCGTTTTTCAGGCGGATTCAAACAGGCCATAAATTCTTTCTCTTCTGCTGTTACCATCTGTTCTATTCTGGTCAGGATATCGTCGCCTGGAGTTTCCTTCACCAACAGGACACGATTCTTGGCAATTGGGTGAGCCATTCTAAATAAGAACGGCGAATGAGCCGGTCACGGGTTTATAAAGTCCAAGTTATTTGTCTCAACGGCTGTGATTGGTCAGTAACTTATGGAACAAGAGTAGTGATTGGTCAAAACTCTGTGTTGTGATTGGTTAATTTTTCTGCAATTTGCTTGGTGCACATTTTGTACACCTTCAATCCACTTTTTGTTTTGTTACGACCTGTTTCGACAAGTTCAGACGTGTCCATACATTTTCCCTCAAAAGCCAGAGTTAGCTCCCCTTGACGAACGTGGACGCGACAGAAGACACCAAGCAACCAACATTGTACTTAACAACCATTTAAATGGCCGCGACGAACGCGGACGTGATAGAAAACACCCAAAAAAACCATGGGTATTCCCAAGAGTTTTGTACCGTTGACGAACGCGGACCTGATAGAAGACACCCAAAAAACGCGGGAAATCCCCAGAGTAATGTCCCTTTGACGAACGCGGACCTGATAGAAAACACCCAAAAAAACCATGGGTATTATCAAGAGTTAAGTCCCTTTGACGAACGCGGACCTAATAGAAGACACCCACAGATCAACAAACAACCACAACTTCCGAATGACCACGCCCGGATATTAGGTTAAACATTGGATTGCAGAACAATACTGAAAAAGGGTTGAAAAGGTATACCAACAATAAAAAAAAAAAAACGATGGGACAGAGAGAAAATGATAGAAAAGGGAAGAAAATATAAAGAATACCATTGAAAAAGGGATGTAATACTATTAAATGGGGGAATAATGAAAGAAAATTCCCGACTTCCGGTCTACATATAAGGCTACGCCCACTTCCGGTCGCGCATGCGTCATGTAACAATGTCATACAACACCCCTACGGGGTCACGTGTTGTTCCAACACGTCATTTCCGGTTAACATGGCTACTTACATAAGATACACACCCACTTCCGGTCGCGCATACGCGCTCCAATACCTTCCCACAACACCCCTGCACGTCCTACACGTCATTTCCGGTTAATATGGCCGACAAGGGCTACAAATATGGCTTTTTCCGGTTGCGCATGCGTAACAATAGTACTTCGTGTTCCGGTCACGTGACTATCACTTCCGGTCATGTGACTTTCGGTGACGTCACTTCCGGTCTACGTCATTTCCGGTGATCCACTTCGATCCACCTCCTCAAATACGCGGTGAAAACCTCCTATATACTACTGTTCACAATGAGAGAAAACAGACCGTTCACGCTGAGAGAACACGGACTGTTCACACTGAACCTGTCATTTTGCATAAAGATGTATTTCATGTCGGATTACATCGCAGTTAGCAGAGATGAATAATCAAGATCATTCATTATTCATTCTAAAAACATATATCCCGATTTTACTTTTTTTCTCATTGACCGCTCAAGACATGTGTTGCTTCAATAACATATTTTAGTTGCGATCGATGTTGCTCAACATTTTTATTCTCTTCTTGTAACCCTGGTGCTTTCCGCTGGATAACCCTGAGCATCGCCCAAGTTGGCACTCCATGGCGGGTAGGGAGCAAGGGAGTGACCTTGATATAATTTTTGTCAAGAATACCGCTTAAGCGCTTAAGGGGCCTTCTTGATCTCGCTTGAGGGGGTGAATATTGTTCACCTCTAGTTGAAGACCTTCAGTCGACATCAAGATGTAGACAGGAATAAAAGCCCTGTCCTTGATAAACTGGAGTTTTCTATGTATCGTGTGCGTTTTTGACATATTACATTCACTCCATATCCTTTCATTTTTCCTATATATAAAGGAGGACCAAAATGTGACGTTACCGTAAACGGATGTTTATTGTACTTTTGTTTATCATTGAATAATCATTTTGTGCATTTCTCATTGTGTATTTTTCTTATATTCGGAAACCAGTGTGGATTATATATATATCGGCCGACATTCCGGGCACCTCCTGAGCAGATTATTAAATTAATCTTATCATAGGTAATAAAATATTATTGTTTAGGGTTAAGGATCTCGACTATTTTCTAGATAATCATAATTTTTAATAAAGGAGGCTGGGCATATAAAACTTATCAATTAGTTCATTTTATATTGAGTAATAATACCTTATTGTATATCTGTTATTGTCAACAACTGTACGCAAAGATACGTCTCGCCAGACAATAAACATTGCCATATATGCATGATGAATTTAGAAAATTCATTTTTGTTTCGTCTTTTAGATATCTGTTAACATTCATAGAAATAGACTTAATGTAACAAGGTCACAAAACTTCTAATTTTAATGACAGTTATTTAATTTAATTTAAAAAAATTCTCAAGCGTAAGAATGAAAAACCACAATGTTTTTTTGTTGTTAAAATTAATAGTACCTTCCCTGGGTTCCTTTTTAGAAAATCCAAAACAAAGAGTTTTCTATCTTTTCAATGCTAAATCTGATAAGGTGCCTTCCTTGTTTATGCTCCATAAATGTATTTGTGGCAAATTTAGTTTATTGTTAGTGTGCAGTTAAGATTGATTGAATATTGTTTAACGTCTACTCAGCAATATTTCAGCTATATCAAGACGAGAACAAGTTTGTTGATAAATAATCCCTTTGGGGTATGGAAATGGCCATGGGACGGGAAATTCTGATTGATTGATTGAATATTGTTTAACGTCTACTCAGCAATATTTCAGCTATATCAAGACGAGAACAAGTTTGTTGATATATAATCCCTTTGGGGTATGGAAATGGCCATGGGACGGGAAATTCTGACTGCCACTGGAAAAGTAGGGTGAAATCGTCAAGGGCGGGGAATTTAGCCTTGTAGCCGATCACCTACGGACCACCCCAAAAAGAGCTTGCTACAAGGGTTCTTTAACGTGCAGGAAGCGTGGCATTTCTTCCAACACGTGGACCTGAGTTTCCATCCCATCCGAAAGATGGGTTGTGTATTTATTAATCCCGCACAACCACGGAATGGGTCCTATTTCTATATCCCGGGACCCTCGGGGTCAGCCTCCGTTTAGGAGGGGTCACACCCCGCAAGCCGGAGATACTGGGTCCTATTTCTATATCCCGGGGTTCCCTCGGGGTCCTCTGTTAGGATGGCTCATACTCCAAGCTCAGAGGATGCTGCGGGCCTATTCTTCAGCCGGGACCGCGCACGGCGGGTGCAGTTAAGACAAAGGCAGTTTGATAATCGTACACATCTTTTTATTGGTCAGAGATGTGATGCGTAAATAAAATAGCCTAAAAACCATTACACTCAACGAGGTTCAAAGACAGTAATTTAGGCATTGCCATGAAAACTGAAAGGGATACGTGTTTGATATTTTTGAAGTCCATTCTAAATAACTATCTTAAATATATTCTTCTTGTTTATCACTGTTGTATTGATCTGAAATAAATATTAACTATTACATCGTCATTGAGGATACGTTCACTGATAAAATTTAATGAATCTTTGCAAATAGTCTTGAATATATCTTGTGTTCTTTTTCTTATTTTCAAAAAACTATTATACTTAACAGTGAAACCATGACTACCATAACACAAGTCTATAAATGATTTATTTCGCAGATAACAGTAAATTTTCAGTTCACTGAGCTGCTGATACTTCTTTTTGAAATTAATATAAGATATATTTCAGTCTCGCTTGTGACATGCCGAGTATAAAAATTACTTGCTCTTCATACCTTAGAAAATGTTTGTCATTAAGAATTTCACTGCTATGATAAATAATTGGTTGTTGATTAGTGAAATAATCATCCGTAGAATTTGTTAATAAATCTCGAATTGATTAATTAGTTAGACTTTAACGTCAAATGAGCAATATTTAAGCTATATCAGGACGAGAACAAGTTAATCAATTTAATAAATTACAAAGTAAAGGAAGAAAGGAACAAAGATGGAAGGGACAACCCGGGCAACGACTTATTATTGCCACTGGAAAAGGATAGAAATGAGTAGGGGGCAGGAAATCTAGCCTTCCATACGACACCCAGTGCGTCTGCTCTCCTTAGAGAAATATAGAAGGGGTCTTTATAAACAGCTTGGCTACAATGGTTCGCGGCCAGGCTTTGCGTATTATGGCCTGACTACCCCGCATAGACAGAGCATTCTACTATCCACCAACTGGGGACGCGCCCGGCAGTTCTGCAGCCGAAGCCCCTGATCACCGATTCAGGTGCCGGGATAAATGTCGAAAATGCTGATACTAAGATAACTGGTAAGAAGTGGTAGATATAGATACTAAGACAACTGGTAAGAAGTGGTTGATGTTGATACTAAGATAACTGATAAGAAGTGGTTGATATTGATACTAAGATTACTGGCAAGAAGTGGTATATGTTGATACTTAGATAACTGGTAAGAATGGTAGATATTGATACTAAGATAACTGGTAAGAAGTGGTAGATTGATTGATTGATTGAATATTGTTTAACGTCTACCCAGCAATATTTCAGCTATATCAAGACGAGAACAAGTTTATTAATAAATAATCACTTTGGGGGTATGGAAAGGGCCAAGGTACAGGAAATTCTGACTGCCACTGGAAAAGTAGGGTGAAATCGTCAAGGGCGGGGAATCTAGCCTTGTAGCCAATCACATACGGACCACCCCAAAAAGAGCTTGCTACAAGGGTTCTTTAACGTGCAGGAAGCGTGGCATTTCTTCCAACACGTGGACCTGAGTTTCCATCCCATCCGAAAGATGGGTTGTGTATTTATTAATCCCGCACAACCACGGAATGGGTCAGCCTCCGTTTAGGAGGGGCCACACCCCGCAAGCCGGAGATACTATGTCCTATTTCTATATCCCGGGGTTCCCTCGGGGTCCTCTGTTAGGATGACTCATACTCCAAGCTCAGAGGATGCTGCGGGCCTATTCATAAGCCGGGACCGCGCACGGCGGAGAAATGGTAGTTATTGATACTAAGATATTTGGTAAGAAGTGGCTGATATTGATACTAAGATAACTGGTAAGAAGTGGTACATGAATAGGATTATTGTAAATACTTTTAAGATTCAAATTCACAAGTTCATTCATCCATTTGGGCAGAACTCATAATAACCACATGAAGTTAATTATAACTTTTATGTAGAAAACACATTCACTAAAACCTTATGGCATCATCTTTATTTTAACCGTTCTCTTGTATCTTGATTTCCTGATGCTTCCTGTCACAGATATATCAAATATTTTGCAAACTTAAGACAATCTGCTTAATTACGCAGATACTTAGAGATAGAAAAGAATAATGTCTTGAATTATTAAGACAGATAGAGGATACAGAAGACAAAGATGAAGAAGAGAGAAAAAAGAGAAAGGTGAGGAACAAGAACAGGAAGAGGAGGAGGAAGAAGAAGAGGAAGATGAGAAGGAAAGAGAGAAAGATGAGGAAGGAGAAGAGGAAGATTGATTGATTGAATATGGTTTAACGTCTACTGAGCAATATTTCAGCTATATTAAGACGAGAACAAGTTTGTTAATAAATAATCACTTTGGGGTATGGAAAGGGCCATGGGACGGGGAATTTAGCCTTGTAGCCGATCACCTACGGACCACCCAAAAAAGAGCTTGCTACAAGGGCTCTTTAACGTGAAGGAAGCGTGGCATTTCTTCCAACACGTGGACCTGAGTTTACATCCCATCCGAAAGATGGGTTGTGTATTTATTAATCCCGCACAACCACGGAATGGGTCCTATTTCTATATCCCGGGACCCTCGGGGTCAGCCTCCGTTTAGGAGGGGGCACACCCCGCAAGCCGGAGATACTAGGTCCTATTTCTATATCCCGGGGTTCCCTCGGGGTCCTCTGTTAGGAAGACTCATACTCCAAGCTCAGAGGATGCTGCGGGCCTATTCATAAGCCGGGACCGCGCACGGCGGGAGAAGAGGAAGATGAGGAGGAAGACGAAGAGGGGGTTGAGAACCCGAACAGCCAATTAAGTCATATACATGTTATTTGCATTTCATTATTCCTATAAGTATTAGTTTTAATAGTATTGTTTCAGGTTCACTGATATAGAAGGAATGATTTACAATGGTGGCAGGATGTCATACATTTCACAACTTGTTCTGTCAGTAAGCATGGTAAGCATTCAAAACTTTGCCCTCAAAAGTAATGGTTTTAATGTAGAAAGAGAAGAGGTAACACTTACAACTGCATGCTGCAATCCATGAGTGAAATATACAAGCAAAATAATAAAATGACACATGACAAAAAAAAAGACACCAATGGGAAATCGAGATAGCCGGACTTTGTATCGTCACTAGCAATAGCTACTGGTAGGATCAAACAGGTTTTTTTGGTATCCCAAAACTCGCCTGTCTCTATCCCATTTCCATCTTATATGGTACGCAAACGAATAAACCCAAATAAAGATAGACTACCAATTCCAAGACCACAATCTTAATAAGGAAAGAATAAGACAAACATTATTTGGTAAGATGGGTCAAGGAGTGCTCGCCGCTAATCTGGCTGCTAGCTAAAGGTTGAGTAAACAATTTTGATGGAGTTAAGCAGAAAGCAGCAATATAAGTGAGAGGCCAGTACTCCTGTAAAATTTTCAGGTCATATGATCACAAAACCGACTTAACACAAGCATGAAGAATATCATTTCCATATCCCCGAATTATTACGAAAGTAAGTTTACTTGTTGCCAACAAAGCATTCCTGCAGGAATAGTTAAAAGTAGTAATATATGTTGTGCTCTTGCTTATTTTTTTCAGTATTATCCAATTGTTATGTCTTATGGTACTGTGTACATAAATACCTCGGTGGGGTATTGGTTAGAGTTCCCTTCTCGACGGTGGGATGTCGCGGGTTGTAGCCGTATCAAATCTAACTGAATAAATTAGGTATTGGCTGCTTCTCTACCAAGCACACAGAATAAAGGACTAAGACTGAAGAGTGATTCGCTCGGAGGCAGCAGACCAATGGCTTCCGGTAAAGGTGATATGTTTTCCTTTTGATATCTATTTCGTAAAAATTATTCTCAACATATAAGTGCAGCTCAAAGCAGGAATCATTTAACGCCAAATAACATGTTCTCGCAAAGATTTTGAATACATCTGATACTTGACATTAAGCAACCATCACTCTGTCGTTTGTGGTTAAAGTATATCTATTTCAGGTTATGGATTTAGTGCCGGTCTACGTAAGAAAGAAAGAAGTAACTAAAATCATTTCCTGTTCTCTTCTCTTCATTCTAAGTTGGATTGAATCCAAATATTCGTTCCCGTTGAGTATGTGTGTTTTGTTGTAGACAATTTTTTTTAAATTACACATATAACTGTGATCTTTTGCTTAATAAGAAAGCCCTTACATTAACTTGCAGATTAAGAGCAGCAATCAAATCGGTCTTTCTTTCTTATTAAAAAGGCTATATTCTAGTATCATACAGCTGTTGTACGTATAAGGAATGACATCTCGGATGTAGCAGTCCAGGAAGAAATATTACAATTAAGTGTAGTCAGTGTCATAGTTGCTCACTAATTTCAATTGTCATCATTGCAGGAATAGGAAAAGGGAGCCAGGGTTCAATTGCCTTCGGCGATACCAGTGGTAGGTATAAAATTACATAATCCCTTCTTATATTCTCCGAATAAATGCAGATATAAATAGTATACTACTAATGCCGTACTAATGTTGTGTCTGTTTCTTTGTTGTTTCCAAAGTTGACATTGTACCTGGATTAATCGTTTTTGATTGATGGTTCATTTCTCACATACTTTAGTTCAGACCATTTTTTTTCTACGTTACCGATATGTTGTCAGTTACAGTTTTTCTGTGCAAGAGACACTGCTGCAACGAGAGCATCAATCCTGATCAAATTATATGTTTTGAAAATCACCTGATAGCAGATAGAAATGGTCAGTGTCCGCGAATTATTGCATCTGTCAATAACATACCATTATCACATGTGATGCAAGTTATGAAACATAACCAAATGCTACACGATAACTGTATGAAGCCATTTCTTAAGTGTTGAACTATTTGTTGTGCTTCGAAATTGAGCAATTCAAAAAATCTGACATAAATAGAACAGTTCACAGTCAGAGAGTGCTCATTGTGCACATTCAATTGAATGCTGATGATATATATATCGTTTGTGGCAGGAGCATTAGAGTTATCTTGTAAATTATTCCCCTTTAATTTCTATGTTCAACAAAATTAATTTTCATTTCCTGTTGCTTACAGACCGAAAGGTTTGTTTTATGTTTTGAATGTATTTTGAAATTATATTTACTAAAATGAAGTTTAATTATACTTATCTATTTGGAGTATAAAATAGTTCAAATTTTAGATGAAATAAAAGGGACAACAGGAAACACCTACAATGGCTGAAAATTATAATTACATGCCACAATCCGCTAGGGAAATACAAAGGAAAAACACAAATAAGACAAAAGACAAACGTAAACAACTATAGGAACTCGGGACAGCCAGACTTGGTACCGGCACTAGCAAAAGCCAGCGGTAGGTCTAAACCGGTTTATGGGTACCCAAACCTCCCCTTTATCTGTCTCGTTTCCCTATAGTATAGTAAACATACGAATTAAACCCAATACAGGTAGACAAGTAACTTCATGACCACAATCTTGAAAGGAGAGAATATGACAATACGTAATTTTGAAAGATGGGTCAAGGGGTGCTCGCCGCTAATCTGCCGGCTAGCTAAAAAGCCTAGTCTGCTGATAGAACACTGTCGCACTACGGAAGAAAAATCAACCTCAAAACTTCCCGCAGGATTTAGTCAAGAATCATCATATATTTCAGTAGACATCGGCAGTAGAGTTTGTCAAATTACCTCTCTAATGTTAATATTGGTTTATTATAGAAATTTATGAGGAAATTTTTTACCCTTGTCCAGATTCATACCTTTCATGAAGGTAAACGGCTAATATATTTAACACAACAGCCAAGCTGTTGACTTTCTCATTATAGAGTCGTCCGGTCCACTCTTTCTTATTTGGCTAAACATGGGGTTAAAAACTAGAACTCAAAATAGGGTAGATTACCTTTTGGCAATGAAGATTTCTTACATTCAGTAAAATGTCTATGATTTATTTAAGATGTCACATCTCCTTTATTCATTTTACTTTACATATTTTTCATGTTTAACTAGATTATTTTTCTAGTAATTTTGTCATTTTATTATCATGATCATTTTCATTCATTGTTAATTTATTTTGGTACCAAATAAATGTCATATCATTAAATCTTATTTATTTCACACCCAAATTCCAACATGCTGGTTTAAATTCTGTTTAAGTTTTATGGTGTTCAGTAAAGCTTGGTCTTCTTTTTCATTGTCGTATTTCACCCTTGTCCCCAAAGAGTGACAAGTTGGTATCAGGCTGTTTTGCATCGTTCCTGGGTTGTGCCACTGACTAACGAGAAAGTCGAGTGTTCAAATCTCGCTCGGGTTGATTGTTAGGTCAGTCCGGCTACACGTTAACCATAAAATCTGATAGATTTCAAAAAACCCGTTCCACGTTCTATCGTTGACATATGTTCGAATTTATTGTAGACGGAAGTTTCCAGGCCTGGATGGGAAGAGTGATGCTTGGTAAGTAGTTTATACAGGATTTTATTTCTTAAATGCACATATTGTATAATTAAACAGACATTCATAATGTTTGCTCTTCCGTGCATAATATGTTATCTTTCTACTGGTTTTAACCAGTACGTTTTTACATTACAGAGCAGCTGTCACCAATAAAACTTTGTAAGTCTCATTCTATGTAATATGCAATCCATTAAGTATAAAACAATGCCAAAAACATATTGATTTTTTTTTCAGCAACAATTACAGTCTTGATTACGACAGTTAAGTTGTAAATTGCCGAATATTTATTTGGATTGGAAATTAAACACAGGAAAGATTTTAGTACTGCCATTATTACTTAGTTTTAAATTTTGCTTGTCTTAATCGGGTGCTTCCCTCGGGTTATTGTAGATTAGCACATTGCGAGTGATATTCCTAAGTAAAGGAAACATGATAGAAGCCGTACATGGACATCATCAACAGCTTTTAAGGAAATTTATCTCCTTTGTGACATTGGGCATTTAAAAAGAAAGCACTAGAATGTTTACTTCTGTCATATTATTTCTACAGTAATGAAGGTTTATGCTAATATCATTGCATAACAACAAAAGATATTTCATTTAATACATCCTTTAATTTGGAGAAACTGAAAACATTATTTATTTATGACAAAATGTTATGAATTTTTTCTGTCGCGTAGTGAACATTTGGTCAAGCAAGTCGCCACTTTTGAATTGCTCAAGATTATATACTGAACTCTTTTGGAAGGCCAATCCTGTTAATTACATCTTATCTGTAGTAATGTTACACATAGTACTAGTTGTGAAGATTACTCATGTGTACAGGTGGATTATATAATGTAAATTTTGTAAATCAATACAGTTAAGAATAAATATGTTAGGTCAGAAACAAAAGTTTACAGTAATTATAATTATACATTTCAGATTGGTAAATTCAAAATGCAAAGTTTTTGTTTTGGTTTTTTCTTCACATATATCTTGATATCTAAATAAACTTTTGTAAATTTCTGCATGTGTTTTACTTTAATAAACTTTAAAAGAAAATAATGTATAAAAATGTAGATTTTTTCTCGCAAAATCAGTGGTCCAATAATTTATTCCAAATTT
This sequence comes from Modiolus philippinarum, assembly GCA_002080025.1. Classification (NCBI taxonomy): domain Eukaryota; kingdom Metazoa; phylum Mollusca; class Bivalvia; order Mytilida; family Modiolidae; genus Modiolus; species Modiolus philippinarum. The sequence continues at coordinate 57,207 of MJUU01047481.1, read as the reverse complement.
AAACAGCCCTAGTGGAACACTGGCCTTGAATGAATGTTAACTGTGTGAATTATCCTAATTGTTCATTAGTTTTTCAGTATCTGGCTTGATTGTCTGAATTGCACTTCATTAACATTAAATGATAGAATAGTTTACATGGCACCTGTCAATATTAATTGTTGAACTATTACCCTCAAAATCAATTAATTTATTTATCATCTTAAAACAAGCAGTCGGGTGTCATTATTTTCGTAACTATTGTGTCTAAACAATCCGATCACCGTATTGTATAATATCGCACGTTATTAATACTACTTAAAACCATTCACGTATAAATATTAGTATACAAATAATGGTTCCACTTTGAGATAACCTATTAGGGCCTCAGATCTCGAAAAGTTTTAGTAAAGAACACTTCTTTCATAATATTTTTAAATTCTGGCTTTCCATATCATTTGAGAGAATCTCTCATATGGATACGCTATCACGCTTTCACCTTTTGGCCTTTTTTATCGGAAATTGTTCGTTGTGCCCACATCTCATGATTTTATTATGCCAAGTTGTCTTACAATTGGCTCGATGAGTGCCTTGTGGTTGTTTGAATGTTGTGATCGTCTTCTATCGTGTTTTTGTCAGGCAATGGATGACAGCGATTGTAAGAACTCTTTGCCAGTTAAGGTTATGTTTGTTGACGATCCCGCATCCATGGATCATTAGGTTAAAAAGCATGGATGTAGCGTTGCTCGATAATTAGCAATGAATTCCGCTCAAACCGGTGCTAGGGGCCGTCTTGAACTTTCTATGAGGTATGAGTAAAGCTCATTGTTGAAGGCCTCATGGTGACTTCAAGATGAAGAACAACAATAAAAGCGTTGTTCCATTGCTTATTTTTACAATGTATTTGTAGAGACTTTGTCTCATTTGCATTTACTCCATATCCCTTCATTGTTAATTCTAATGCGGCTAATGCGACATTACTCCTTGACGCACTCGTACATTACATTATTTTCCGTTGATGAGCTTGGGTATTTTATTGTATTTTCCAACCATGGCCGATGACACTGCAGGTGAAATAGAGGTCCCCCAGGGTATTTACCAGACCAAAAGTAAGTCAGACTTGTCTGACATGAAAAAATTACCTGGTGTTCTATAGAAATATATCGTTTTAATCAAAATTCTATCAATTTAAATACAGAGTCTCCAAACCATGTATGGCACACCGTGAATGTCACTAATGGATTCCGTCTCATACTTATATAGTATGGCTAATGAGTTTTTTTTCTTTTACTTTGTTCGAATAATGGCTTCCAATATTCTTTGATTCTAATGCTGCTTATGCCAGATTATTCCTTGAAACACGCGTACAGCATTAAAAATTCCGTTGATTATGCCATTTGCTTTTTATTGCTTTGTGCACAATGCATTATTATCATTTGCTGATAACTGCTTTTTTATGACTTACTTTAACATCTAAGCGACATGATTCTATGCCTCGCGATGTTAATCTTTTTTTGCACTTTTACAATAAATATCTTATTCAAAACATTTTTTTTCAGCTTCACAAGAAATGGCAACGCATTCAGCAGGTTAGTTTATTTTTTTGATCGCTTAATAATTATATCAGAATTAATACCTGCACTGACAAATCCTCATCTTTATACATTCTTGACGCTGTTATACTTGATATCGGTCAACATAGGTTATTCAACCCTGTTAAAGAACGCGCCAATGTAGAAGAACGCCGTTCGTTTTTACCCATCAAATTTGCTAATAAGGGTTTGGATGCTATTAACCTATCCAATATCTTGCATCACAAAATACCCCCATATCAGTCCCGATCATTTCGTACACCTATACTTCACCAATTGCGTCTAAAATTTTCAACCATAAACGTGTATTGCAAAACCTTACCACCGACGACCTCAAGTCTAAACCACCCGATTGTTCATGTTCTGATTCACCATACATGCATAGTCCCTGTGGTCACGTCATAACGGGAGATTTGAATATCATTGAAAACAAGTCTCTCCGTGATGTCCTTGCAAAAGGGCCTAAATTCCGTGAACCACGTTCCATCAACTGGGAACAAAATTTCAAACTTCTTATGGATGCTGTAGAGGACTACGCCAGAAAATGGATTTAGCGTGAACAAGATGAAGACCTTGATTCCCTTTCGGAGTGGATTAAGGCTGTGAGGTCGATGATTCTTAAACGAATCAATCAGCTACGAGGGTCAATGAGAACTAAAGCATCATCAATTTTCAAAAATGCTGATGTGGCCAGTTACTTGTCCTCCATTCATGACAAATATGTCGTCGTTCCTGCCGATAAGGCCCCAAATAATATCATTTTTATTTGCAAAAATCATTATATAAATTGTTTAAAGAAAGAACTTGGCATTGATAATTCCAACGGCAATCCAACTTACGCAGCTACTACTCTGTCAAAGGAGGAGATATTACAGAACCATAAATCTGTTTTGCTTTCCTTCGGAATTTCCACCAAGGATGAAGACACAGATCTCCCCTCTTTGTACTGGGTACCTAAGTTACATAAATGCCCATACAAAGAACGATACATCGCTGGATCTGCCAAATGCTCTACAAAACCTATATCTAAATTGCTAACCTCCATCTTGACAGCTGTTAAAGAGGGCCTTCAAAAATACTGTGATACTTGCTTTTCAAGAAGCGATGTGAATGAAATGTGGATTTTGAAAAACTCCAAAGATCTACTTGACATCTTAAACTCTAGATCATTATCATACTGTAACAGCATTAAAACTTTCGACTTCTCCACACTTTACACTACTATTCCTCATGAACAACTAAAATCTCGACTGAAAGGTTTAATTCATAGATGTTTCTCACGTAAGAACGGTGAACGTAGATATAGGTACATTGTTGTAGGTAGAGAACAAGCCTACTTTGTGAAAAATAACTCCGAATCGGAGAAAAAATATACAGAGGAAGAGGTGATTGAAATGTTAGAGTTTCTGATCGACAATATATTTGTCCAGTTTGGAGGACTTGTTTTTCAACAGACTATCGGAATTCTTATGGGCACAAACTGTGTGCCTCTCCTAGCCGATCTGTTTCTTCACTCTTATAAAGCTGAATTCATCGAAGGGCTTCTTCAAAATAAAGATAAAAGACTGGCACAATCCTTTAACTTAAGCTTCCCTTATATAGATGATATTTTGTCGCTAAACAACCCTCGCTTTGGTGATTTTCTTCATTTGATCTATCCAAAAGAGCTCGAAATTAAGGATACCACAGACACTTCTACATCAGCCTCGTTCCTTGACCTTCACCTTGAAATTGACAATAGAGGGAGACTTCAAACTAAGCTGTACGATAAACGCGATGACTCCACCTTTCCAATAGTAAACTTCCCTTTTCTTTGTAGCAACATCCCAAAAGCGCCGGCATATGGAGTTTACATCTCCCAGCTCATTCGCTATTCAAGAGCCTGTGTTCGATACAGTGACTTCCTTGATAGAGCCCGGTTGCTCACAAATAGGCTGCTTCAACAAGGGTACGTTACCCAAAACTTGAAGTCATCCCTCCAGAAGTTTTACGGTCGACATCATCATCTTGTGGACCGTTAAATATGATGAAAACATTCGAAAATAAACAGGGAATATTTACCTTTAATACTACTTTTTCAACATTTTCAGATTCACCGCCAATGACAGCACTACCTGTTCCCTTCAGCAGCACCCCAAGTAAGTTTGAAAGTTTTAAAGGGTACAGATTACAATATGTTTGCATAATCCGATTATTGTCATCTAACTATAGACGGCAACCAAAGAACAACAATGATATTCGGTTCCGCGTTGAAGAAGAATAAATCTAAGAAAATTGCGATAGACTTTGAAAATGAAACGAGTCGATTAACTTAACCATCAAATAGATATCTGGCATTGACGATCTATGAAATGTCTCGTTCTATCATTTGTAATGCTTTATTTGAAAAGGTAGTATCTTTTATATTCTTTTATTGTATCATATATGTTTCAAAGTATTAACTATTTATGTATATTTAAAGTATATTTCATATTGACAATATCACTTTTATTAAGTCGGCATATGCAACTTCCCTTAAAACATTTTGGTATAATGAATTCCTCACTTTAAATTTTTTGGTGGTAGCAAACATAATATTTTACATTATTATGGAAAGACAGTTTACAATCAGTGTTACTAAAAGCCAATCGGTTGATACACTTGTAAGTATACGCAGTACTTAAACATTAATGATAACTTCCACATCCATCTGTCATTAGGGCATTGTGCGTAGTTATTACTATGCCAATGGTCACGGCTGAGATCATAGTGCACCACCAGGACCACTATTCTTGACATAGTCATTGCAAAACACACTGCTAATATCCTTATTATGTTGACTGTGTCGTTAATTTTCATCCTTGTACTACAATTTCAAATTGAATGATTAGCTGTTCCTTTCCTTTACTCTTCTTTGGAGAGTTTTTAATGTCATATTTTGATTACAGACTTCCTAATATTTTGTTTTTAAAAGTATTGACATTGCATCTGCTGTCGAAAATGCTTTCCAGTTCATATACATCTACTAAAGTCAAGGTTTTAATCTTTCATTGTGACATGTGCATTTTCCCAATTATTTTTTCGTAAAATTTGTACGTAATTTACATTTCCATTATAGTTGTTTTTAAGTTTCACAGTCACAGCGTTAGTAAAAAAAAATATGATGGATATATAAGAATGAACTCCCTCCATCGTAGTTTTGTCCTTAGCTGTATTTGATATTACTGATTATTCGGATTTCGTTTGGTTTTATGCATTTTAAACATTTTTTGAAATTATGGCCATACAGCTCATTAAAATTATTGCAGTTGGGGTTAACATATGTGTTATGGTCTCATGTTCATTTACCCCATATCCTTTCGTAAAATATGAGTTTAACATTTGTACGAAATTTTCTTCAATAACTATATGTAGCTGTAATCAATATAACACGGCTTGATTTAAATAAGTCTAGAGATAGAGGGTGCCTTTCACAATACGAATGGTTCAGGGGCAAATATATGAATGAGACCACAAAAAAAACTACAAGGCACTTAGAGTGCTGAAAGACATGTAGAAATAAAAACAAACGAATATTACGTACTTATTTATATGGAGTTTGTATGGGTATGGAAAAATGTATAAAGTCACAGTAAAGACGTGGTTGAGTATGCGATTACATTTCCTGCAGATGGTCATAACAACAAGTTATGTCTCTTCAGTACAGATCACACAAAAAAATATGAAAGCTATAAATCAACAGATATATTACAGGTAATAAATATCCGGTATAAACATAGGTCCTCATTTTTTTTAAGTTGTTGATGCTTCTTTGCAAAACCACGTCCGTGATTTTCATGATCATATGCACGAAAAGTGGAACAAATCTGTATTTATGTGTGAAATAGAAAGACCATATCGGTGTATCAACTCGTGACGATAATATACTAGTATTTTCTAACTGACAAATAGTATTTACCTACATTGACATAACTGTATGTGTCACATATTTCGCATGTAGTTGGGATATTGATAGTATTTTAGATACTTTATCGACATAGAAATTCATCAATTATATGTTTACTTTATTTATTACAGGTTTCGTATTCCGTCCAAAGAAGGCATTAAAACGTAAGTAAAATATTTCCATTCATGTTCGTCATCTTGTTAGACTTTAATGGAATATTTATCCACATCAGTTTAAGATATTAAGTATTACATGGCTGATTTCTAAAGTGATTACCGAAAATTACAGTCTATTATATGTTCTTTGTTTGAAGATTGGTTTAATGGGTATGTTTCTTAAGTGTTCCTAGTCTATATAAAGATTACCTTTCATCCCTTTTATACATTTCAATGGCCCATTTCTCCTTCTTTCCTTTTGACAATTTTTGAAGGCTACTCCTGCTGTTAATAAGAAATTATGTCTGTACAATAAAAGTTCTGTTATTTTTTTTTTCAATTACTAACCATTACTCTTGTATTGTATTTCAGGAAAAAGTAGCGCAAGTGGAGGACCATCACAGGACCTTGGTGAGAGCTAAGTTGTTATGATTGATTGATTAGTTAGAGTTTAACGTCCAATGAGCAATATTTCAGCTATATCAGGACGAGAACAAGTTAATCAATTCAAAAAAATGAAAGTATCAGAAGAAAGAAATAAAGGTGGAAGGGACAACCTGGGCAACGACTTTTGACTGCCACTGGAAAATTGGAGAAATGGGTAGGGGCAGGAAATTTAGCCTTCCATACGACACCCAGTGCGTCTGCTCTCTTTAGAGAAATATAGAAGGGGTCTTTATACTGTATGGAGCGTGGCGTTTCTCGATACAGTTTGGCTACAATGGTTCGCGGTCAGGCTTTCAGTATTATGACCTGACTACCCCGCATAGACAGGGCATTCCCCTATCCACCACCTGGGGACGCGCCCGGCAGCTCTGTAGCCGAAGCCCCTGAAAACCGATTCAGGTGCCGGGCTAAGTTGTTATGAGATTATTTTACGTTTACAATGAAAAAAGAACATATTAGTACCCTTTAATTCTACAACATGCGGGAGTGATTGTAATAATTAATATTGCCTCCCTTTGTTCCTTTTCAGAACATCCAAAATACAGAGTTTGCTCTGTCTTTGCTCAATGTGATGGGTATCTTCCTTGTTTATGTTCCAGAAAATGTAATTGTGGCAAGAATTTATTTGATTGTTGTCGAAATGCGCATATGCAGAACCTAAATTCACAGTATCTTCGGTATTTAGTTGTTTGTATGCACTTAAGACAAAGGTAGTTTGAAAATCGTACACATATTTTTGTTGGTCAGAGATGTGATGCGTAAATAAATTAATCAAAAAATCATTACACTCAACGAGGTTCAAATACAGTAACTTATGCCTAGTATGAAAACAGAAAGGGATACGTGTTTGATATTTTTGATTGATTGATTGTTGTTTAACGCCAACTTCGGCAATATTTCAGCTAGATCGTGGCGTGAACTGTTGATGATATTATGAATATATAACTAAAACAATGATTGATTGATTGATGTTTTACGCCAACTTCAGCAATATTTCAGCTATATTGTGGCGAGATCTGTTGAGTATATTGAACAATTTTAATAAATACATAAAATATCAATATAAAACCATATCAGCTTTATACAAGTAAAAACAATTGTATAAAATGTTAAAAAACATAATAGAAGAAATTTTGGTTTAACGGTAACAATATAAGAAATTGGAAACTTGTTTAAAATTGATCCATTTAAATCTTACTAAATAAATTGATTGCTTTTAAAAATTGAGCGATTTTGTCACCAGCGACGTTTGTAAATAGGTCTTTAAGACAATCAGAAGAATGAAAATCAGATATCGGCAACATCTGCACATTCAATTAAAACATGTTGAATTGTATATGGACAATTGCATGGAATACATTCATGTCGATCATCACTGTTGAGAATGTAACTATGGGTTGTTCTAGTGTGTCCAATACGACATCGGGCCAACACTACCTGTTCCCCACGGTTTTTACCACAGGAACCAACCTGTTTACCGACGTCTGACTGTATTCCATGCAGTTTATTATTTATTTGCAGATTCCATTTGACCTGCCATAACTTAAAAATGTATTTAACGATCAAAGGATTCATGTCAGTGTACGGTACTGGACAAACCACCATCTCGTCATCTAGTGCACCCTTGGCTTCCTGCTCAGCAAATGTGTTTCCATAGATCCCCACATGACTAGGGATCCAAACATAAATGACTGCTTTGCCTAATGCTACAAGTGATTTGTAGAATTCGGCTATTATCAAAATAATTGGGTGTTTTGTTTTTCGACTTTCAATTGCCAATAGGCAAGAGAGTGAATCGGAACAAATCATGAATTTATTTGATTGCGATAAAGTCACAAATTTAAGTGCTGAGTAAATAGCGTTAGTTTCAGCAGTAAATATGGAACTAGAGGATGGTAATCGGAGAGTTGCTGCACGGTCTCCAAAAACGGCTGCAGAAGCCACTCTGTCTCCATCCTAAGCCACTCTGTCTCCATCCTTAGAGCCATCTGTGTAAATAAATAAATTAACCAAATAAGCAGTACACTCAAGAGGTTTAAAGACAGTAACTTATGCCTAACTATGAAAACAGAAAGGGTGCGTGTTTGATACTTTTGAAGTGCTTTTTAAATAATTATCTGAAATATATTGATCTTGTTTAGCACAGCTATATTGATCTGAAATAAATATTATCTATTACATTGAGGATATGTTCAATGATAAAATTTATTTAATCTTTGCAAGTAGGGTCTTGTACATATCTTGTGTTCTTTTCCTTTATTTCAAAAAGCTATTATACTTAACATTAAGATCATAACTACCATAACACAAGTCCATGACTGATTGATTGATTGAATATTGTTCAACGTCTACTCAGCAATATTTCAGCTATATCAAGACGAGAACAAGTTTTTTAATAAATAAGCACTTTGGAAAGGGTCATGGGACGGGAAATTCTGACTGCCACTGGAAAAGTAAGGTGAAATCGAAAGGGGCGGAGAATTTAGCCTTCTTACAAATAAAAAAGAATAATGTCTTGAATAATTAATATATTTTGCAATTATAAAGCATACGGGCATGTAATCGAATTTTCATGAAATTCAAAGACAAATATTTAAACCTTAAATTCAATCCATTATTGAATGTACGTTTATATAATTGTCTAGTTTTTTTTTTATCTCAAAGTTTGCGTCAATGTGAAATTGCCACTCGGCTCTCATTGTTGCACAGTCACGTGACAAATATAAAATCTGGATACAAGCTAACATTTAGTCAAATATTTCAGCACACTCACCTGGACCTATCTTGCCATATACAAGGACTCCTGCATGTTTGGATAGTAAGTATTCCTAATACGCAGTTTTGTGTATGTGGAGTGTTACGACTGTTAGTAAAGTCCAACAATCTTTTCAATAACGAGGACACGAAAACAAATGACATGACGATGTCTTACATTTACAAGTTATTGTTCAATTTTGAAAAAATATAGACAAATTATCAAAATGTACAAAAGCCTAAAGAGAAAAAATACCCTTAAATCCAAACAACTGTTGTGAGGACGTTTATTATATTGCTTAATTTACATATATTGAGTTTTATATAAATGTCAGTTTCTACGTTTTTGTTGGCGATCAATGTATTTCGATTTGATATTTCAGATCAAGGAATGTCACTTCAGACTATACATATCCACTATGATCGATGGAGTTGATCGAGGAGCGGAAGTATGTTTTCATGGAATGCAATTAGATCAGTGGGACACCTACAGCTGTCGAAGGCCAATAAGAGGTCAAAACGTTACGTTTTTAGGCGAAGGTATAGGGATAATGACAATAATTACCTTGCGAATTTTCGGAGCTGGTAAGTAAGTTTGCAATTATAATTAAGAAAAAGTTACGCAATTGTATTTCTTTTTTAACAACACCAAAAAGCTCAATATTTTTTTTTAATATTCTCTCCCTAAAATGAAACCCACAAAACGAAACAAGTGTAAACTAGTGTTCGAATTGACATTAATTCCCACACACAACAGCACTCAAAAGTCTCCAGTTTTTATTTAATTTCATTTCATTATAGTATATTCGGGCCAGTGAAAGTCATATTTTGCCAAGTGCATTTTATGAAAGGTTGTACGAAGGGACAAGTAAGATTAAATATTAATGTACAGTCCTGATTTATAATGATTACAATTTCAAAATGGTTGCCACATGAAAACAGAGTTGAAGATAAGGCCTCGTGAAAAAATGTTTAAAATTGTTTCATATATCAAGATGATTTTAACTATATGTTCAAATATGATTGCCATTAAACAAACGCGTGATTTAAGTTCCAAACATGTGTCCAAGATGACATAGCTGTAGATCATTTGGTAACATTGAAAATATTTGAAAATGTAAATTCCTAATTTATGAAAACCGTTTTATATATCAAGCTGATATTAACTAGGCATGGTAACTTGGTAGTCATCCACAAAATATAGCGTATTGGTGTCAATAAGAAATCATTAATGGTCACCACCGAGAAAAGTTTAACTGAGAACTATATGGGGAAACTTGTTGTAAATTGTTAAGTTTTAGAAACTATCATTACGAATGGACTGTCACTTCAGTTAAACCATCAGATCCTGGGAGAAAATCTTATTTGGTCAGTAATATGTGAGCCTCTGGTATCACTGATATAACAATGGCAGCAGTATACCGAATGAAAAATAAATTGACTAAATAAATCGAAGTCTAGAGATTAGGCAAAAAACGGGAGCTGAATCTGTAAGACCAGAGATACGTCACACCTACAGAACATACGAATAACGCAAAATGTACAAAACGTTAACACAAAACCAAAGCACTATCATCTTGAACTCTCGAGAAACCAAAAGTGATATCAATAGCTTCAGAAGGATAAGTATGTCCTGCTCTGTATACAAGAAAAAAAAACACAATAAGTCCAGAGTAAATTTATTTAAATTGTGAATGTGGGAAAATATTTTTATGTCTCCGACGGAAAAATAATGTATCGTGCACTGTCCAAGTTTGAAGATGTCTGTGCATCAAGATTAAATTTCAACCGCCTGTTATTGTCGAAACGTCACCTCACAAATACGAATTGTCTATAGAAGTTAACATTTCTTCACCTATTGTAACGTATGAAGTCACTCCTGTGCCTTTTATCAATAACTATTATTAAAACACATTTTTTATATCGGTTAATTATTACGACTTTTCCACATCGTGACCCAGAACTACTTCTATCGTATATATAAACTTAATGTATGAGCAAGATTCATAACTAATAGCAAATCAACAAATGAGGGTAATACCAACATTACGGAAGACAGTTATAAACAGCTGAAGTAAATGAGTAAAGAAGACAAAATGAACGTTAATTGAAAGGGAATGGGAACTCTTACATCAGAGCGCTGGCAAAAAAAAAGGCTACACATAATACACAAGAGGCTGTATCGCTCACCTGGACCATGGCTGACATAAATAAAAGGCATTTCCAATAGGAAAAACAAGATTTAGCAGAATACTTTTTTCCTTAAATTACAGTGTTCTTGTTTGGTTTCCATGGCAACCGAGCATCCATTACAAACCATGCATAACAGAACACCATTCAAAAAAAAAAAAAATTGGGCAGGGGTTCCCCTTATAATCAAGATAATACATATTGCTGAAATTAAAACATTCGGACCACAATTCAAATAAAATTTCAAAAATTTGGGCAGAGGTTCTAATTAGACTAGTAGTTTCTGAGAAGATCTTTGAATGTATATTCCATAGGGTCCAATGTTAAAACTATGTTCCCCTGCTGGTATGGACCTGCCAGATACCTGGCGGCCATCTTGGATGAGGTACAGACCTGCCGAATACCTGTTTTAGAAGAGACCATCTAAGGACCATTGTGGCTTAGTTTAGTTTTAATTGGACTGGTAGCTTCTGAGAAAAAGATCCTTTTTTTGTTAGGAACCATATAAGAACCATTGTGCCTTAGTTTTAGTTTTAATTGGACTGGTAGTTTCTGAGAAGATCTTTGAATGTCTTTCCCATAAAACTATATTCCCCGCTGGCGGCCATCTTGGATTAGGTACGGACCTGCTGGATACCTTTTTTGGAAGGTACCACCTAAGGACCATTGTGACTAAGTTTATTTATAATTGGACTGGTAGTTTCTGACAAGATTGTTTTGAATGTCTTTCCCATAGGGTCCAATGTTAAATCTATGTTCCCCGCTGGCAGCCATCTTGGACTAGGTACAGATACCTGCGGGATACCTTTTTTCCAAGGGACCATCTAAGGACCATTGTGACTTAGTTTGGTTATAATTGGACTGGTAGTTTCTGAGAAGATCTTTGATTGTCTTCCCCATAGCGTCCAATGTCAAAACTATGTTCCCTGCTGGCGGCCATCTTGGATGAGGTACGGACCTGCCGGATACCTTACTTGGAAGGGACCATCTAAGGACCGTTGTGACTTAGTTTGGTTATAATTGGACTGGCAGTTTCTGAGAAGATCTTTGAATGTCTTTCCCATAGGGTCCAATGTTAAAACTATGTTCCCCGTTGGCGGCCATCTTGGATGAGGCACGGACCTGCCGGATACAATTTTAAAGGGGACCATCCAAGGACTATTGTGACCAAGTTTGGTTCCAATTGGCCCAGTGGTTTCAGAGGAGAAGATCTTTGAATGAAAAGTTAACGACAGACGGACGCCAAGTGATGGCAAAAGCTCACTCTGGCATAGCGAGGTGAGCTAAAAAAAAAAGAATACACGACAACTGAAACAGTGAAAACATAATATGTACACTGATTATATTTATAAATGCCAGTACAGTAAATTGCATGCATATATCATCTGGTGCTCCGGAATGGCAACCATGATCTGTTTCATGTACAACACCCATCATATTACAAGTACATAATCTTTATGTGAGGATGCAGATAGCAGAAATAGGAGGTACCTTGGATAGGCAATGAGATTGAAATGTTAAGTAGGTGGAATTGACTTACATTTTATGCGCGAGCGTGTCAGGTTAAGTTTTGGTAACATATCTCTGATTCAAATTGTAGAGGGGTGATTTTTTTACTTGCAGATGCGTAATGTATAGTCACGAAACTCCAGATAACAATAACGTAATTTTGTCTTATATTTCATGCAAGGGTGGCCTAATATTAAATTTGCGTTAGGGTTCATATCATAGAAACTACACGTGGTACATCTATCATCTCTGTTCCGTGGATGAGTCTCTGATACTGTTGCTGTTTCAGTTGATAATTAGGTCAATCTTACCTACATTCCATTCTTCATTTACTACAGTTACATTTTGCGTTACTGGTCATATCAAAGATGCTACATGTAGTACATGATTTATCTGTGTTCGGAAGATGCATCTTAGAACGCTTTGCTGCTTAAAATGGTAATTAGGTCACCCTGATTTTATGCTGACGGGAGATGGATTCAGGCTTGATTACACGGTTCATGACTTAGATATGTTGCACATTGATGATCTTAATTGTTGATGTGCTTTGAAGATGCATACACCTTTGGATGGTATGTTTATTCTCAACATAGTTACCTGACAACGGGTGAAGATGGTAAGCTGTCGTTTTCGACTGCTCCCTCCTAATGTTTGATCTTTGTAAATTGGTAATTGTCGTAAGATATGTAGAAATCGACCATTCTAATATTTGTAGATGTTAAGCTGTATTTTCGCCATTGGCTTTTACATTACTGTCGGTGGGTCAAGTATTATGAAAAGATGTGGTCCTGTTTTTTTTCCGTAATGATTTCATTACTTTATTTTGTCGATGCAACTTTCTATTGCAAAATAAAGTTATAATGAAATATGTACAATTTGGAATGGGAAAGTTGTTTTAAACGGCTATGGGGCAATATGTGTGTTCTGGCCATGACCGTTCTACCCAAGTCTGTTCTGGCCATGACCGTTCTACCTATGTCTGCTCTGGTTCCATGTATGACTGATCTTAGTTGAGCTGTTCTAGCTATGACAGCTCTTTTGACAGCCCTGATATTTATATTATAAAAACAATAATATTTTAAAAAAAACATGAAAAAATAGAATTCTGAAATGAATTATTCAGATATGAAATTGCAAGTAAGCGGTAAGTGGTCTTTCTCGCGAAAAAAAAAATTCCTGTGTTTATCCAGGTAAATTTAAAAAGGTGTAAGAGTTATTTCCCTTCTCGGAACCCCGAGTTCGCAATAGTTTTCTTTAAATTTGTTATCATAAAATAAAAAGTCGTGAATTAAATTATGTATAGGAAAAATGTCAATAATTATCAGATTATGTAACTGAAACAAAAAATTATTAAAAAAAAGTAAAATAAGAAATTTGTTTTTCTTTTTTGAAACAGTTTTGGGCTGGAGAAACAGAAAATTCTGACAAATCTAATTTAATATCCAGTTTAAATTCTAGAAACAGAATAACTGTGCCCACAGCAGACTTGGCAAGAATGTTCATGACCAGAGCAGACTTTGGTAGAATGGTCATTGCCAGAACAGACTTGGGTAAAACGTTCATGGCTAGAGCAGACTTAGGTAGAACGGTCATGGCTTGAACAGACATGATTCTAGGACCAGAACAGACAGGATTCTAGGACTGTTCTCAGTTTGCCCCAAGTTAACTCCAAGTTAACTTGGGTGATAGGTTATAACTGCACACCACTGTAAGAGCAGAAAACTGATGCATGACTGTAAGACGGACGGAGAGAGCGCAAACCTAATGTCCACTTCGGCTAGGGGAATAATAAGAACGGATACCATCTTTTGCAAAAATGCAACACAATCAAACAAGGACATGTTTATAAAGAGTCCTGTAAAATCAACAAGGCAAGAAATTTGCAGGCCGGTATAAACACTTGAGGAAAACCACAAACAGCGTGAGGAAGAACCCGTCATACGATTAGTAGAGGAGGAAAATCATTACATATCGACCCATGATCCAACGACAAAAAGGGGAAAATGACTAAACTAGGTTTCTAAATGTGGAGATTACCGATACTGGGTTCAAGTTCACCTGCCTGGAGTCTTTAAAATAAGTAATGAAGGGATATGAAGTAAATGTACATGTGACAAAGTCTCTATAAATACATGGTAAAACATACCAATGGAACAACACTTTCTTTGTTGTTCTTCATCTTGAAGCCACCACGAGGCATTCAACAAAGAGCTTTGCTCATGCCTAATAGTAAGTTCAAGGCGGCCCCTTGTATCGGTTTGAGCGGGATTCATTGTTAATTGTTGAGCAAAGCTGCATCCATCCTCTACATTTTCCATGAGTGCGGGGTTGTCAACAAACATAAATTGACTGGCAGAGTTTCTACAATCGATATCATCTTTAGTTTTACCGGTCAATAACATTTAATACCAGTTGATACATACATGTCATTAGCAAAGCTCCATAAGTATCTTGCCTGCCCAGAGGCACCATTAGGCAAAAATAGAAATTTACACCAGCAGTCCTGTCTGGCAGCAAAGTTCTATATATTAAAGATAAAATTTTCTCCAAACACCGAGTCAACACATTAAATGGTGGTGTGAAAAAGTTGCCTCCACTGACAAAGTATATAGATAGTTGCATGACTATTTTAAAGAAAAAGTAGACTCTCTAGGCAATATATGGCTTTACGTATGGCTCGGTACTTGTAATCTCACCACAAAAAGACGGAAAATATATCTCTATCAAGTCGTATGACGATTCTTCTGTGGGAAAAAAATTATATCAAACTTAAAAAAAGATAATTGATCTGATAAATACCTATCCGACCTGTAAAGTTACTTAACTTGAAATTCCAGTCTACTCGATAGTCCACTAGAATAAGAAACATCATCATAAAACCGAAGAAAATTTCCAAGATCAAGACCAAGCTGGACAAATAAGGCTAACAGACGACAATCACAACATGGCACTCATCGAGTCAAAAGCAAGAAAACTTGGCATAGTGAATCACGAGATGTGGGCACAATAAACAGTTAATCAGGATAACAATAGGATATTTCAATAAAAAACCCTAAAACTTGAAAACATATAGTGCATCCATATGGGAAATTCTCTCAGCACAAGTTCTCCGAGATGTACAAAGTAAAGAGTTTTTGTCGTTGTATGTGCGTGTACAAACAAATCAAAGGTAAAAAATATTTGACGCTCTATCTGTGTACAATTATTAAAACATCTCAGGGTGAAAGAAGATATTCATATCTAGTGATAGGTAAAGATGGGCCTATTTTGTTAAATATCACACTGATTCACACAAAAAGTATAAAGAGGAGGATTTAATTGCAATGCTGGAATTCTTGATTGATAGCATTTTTGAAGAATTGAAGGACAAGTTTTCCAGCAGACAATAGGGACACCTAGGGGAACTAATTGTGCGCCACTTTTGCAGATGTTTCTTTCTTCGTATGAAGCCGGGTTCATACAAGGGCTAGGTCGGAAAAAAGACAACATGCTTGCCAAATCCTTTAATTTCAGTTTCAGTTATACAAATGATGTTCTTTCATTGAACAATCATAAATTTATGGATAATCTTCATCTTATATCTAAATTAAACTCGAAATTAAAGAGACCACTGATACACCATCATCAGCATCATAACTGGACCTATACCTCTACATTGACAACTCTGGACGTCTGAAAACAAAACTTTACGATTAGCGTGATGATTTCGACTTTCCAATAGTGAACTTCCCGTTTTTTTTTAGCAGTAATATTCCCACTTCTCCGGCATATGGCGTGTACATTTCACAACTCATTCGCTATTTTCGTGCCTGTAGTTTGTACAGCGATTTTGTCAACAGAGCGAAATTACTGTCTCAAAAACGTATACATCAAGGGTATGTTCAATTCACTGGTGCAATTGTCACTAAAGAAGTTTTACGGTCGTCACCACGATTTGACAGACCATTACAATGTTTCTGTTTCACAAATGAGAACAGATATCTTTTTGTAGATCCAGATTTTGACTAACACCGACTGTGACAAAAACGGACTTTTATTGGCAGTGTGACTGGTGGCACGCGTTGAGCAGATCATGCTTACCCTTCCGGAGCACCTGATGATACCTGTTTTTATACGGTTCACACTGCTCGTGCTTTAGTTTTGTGGCGTTTAAATAGGAATCTATTTGGAATCTAAATTCTAGTAAATTTGTTGAAAACTAAGGAATATCTATCTCATGCAAAGCTCTGTCCTTAGCTGATTTTGACTTTACATTTAGATCATACTGGCTTTTTGTTCTCTATCAGTTTTTAAACATTTTAGGGTTTTATGGTCTTCACAACGTTTAGATTTTATCTGCTCTGAAGAGACATAAATTGTCGAAATGTGCATATGCAGGAAGTCAGTTCAAAAAGTCTTCGGCAATTAGTCGTTTGAAACTTGAATTGAGACAATTATGTTGAAATAGGATTTTAGATCATCAATAAATGTATAAGAAATGATGGAATTATACTATCCCCCTGTTTCACACCAAAAATCTCCAGAGAGAAAGGATCACTTACATCTTTAGCTGCTGTACAGCAATATAAAATATCTGATTGATTGATTAATTGAATATTGTTTTACGTCTACTGAGCAATATTTCAGCTATATCAAGACGAGAACAAGTTTGTTAATAAATAATCACTTTGGGGTATAGAAAGGGTCATGGGACGGGAAATTCTGATTGCCACTGGAAAAGTAGGGTGAAATCGAAACGGGTGGGGAATTTGGCCTTGTAGCCGATCACCTACGGACCACTTCAAAAAGAGCTTGCTACATGAGTTCTTTAACATGCAGGAAGCGTGGCATTTCTTCCAACGTTTACATCCCATCCGAAAGATGGGTTGTGTTGCACAACCACGGAATGGGTCCTATTTCTATATCCCGGGGTTCCCTCGGGGTCAGCCCCGTTTAGGAGGGGTCATACCCCGAAAGCTGGAGATACTAGGTCCTATTTCTATACCCCGGGGTTCGCTCGGGGGAATAAAATATCTGATTAGGTAATACATCTTTCCCTTCTTTTTTTTCAATAAACTTATCTTGCAACACTGCCGAATGCTTATTGAAATTTAAAATGTAAGTAATCCTTGTATATATATTTACTTACCTAAGTTTTTCAAATATATATACGGTAACTTTTCTATAACCTGTACGAAATACAAAAAATTCCGAAGTTGCAAAAAAAAAAAATAAATAAATAAAAAAAGAAACCAGTAAATTTTGTTATGCTGTACACATGTTTCAAGGAGTACCCTCTCAACAGCAGCTTTTAAAGCAAATAATATGGAAAGCCATAATCCGAAAGTAGTCCAAAAAGAAGAAAACAGCCATGATTTGGGCAACTTTGATTGTTATCCTCGAGTAATTTGACAGACGACTCTGCAGTAATGCTGTGAAAAGTTTACAAAGACAACTAGACATCAGTGAGATGGCAGATATCTCTGTGGGCCCCGCTGTAATATAAGTGCAAATACAAGTGTGTGTGGACACAATACAGGTGTGGACACAGTACAAGTGTGGACACTACACAAGTATGGACACCATCATATTATCAAGATATCAACAAAATGTATGCAATAATCTGACCTTGAAGACAAAGGTCAAGGTCAAAGGTCACCAATCATGGTTCATGACAGATCGTCTTGAAGTGATCTATCTACATGCAAAATATGAAAAGCCTATCTCAAAAGACAAAAAAGATATAGCCCAGACACAACTTGTCACTACGAAAGCAAAAATCTGCCCTTGACGACAAAGGTCACCAATCATTGTTCATGACACATCATCTTGAAGTAATCTATCTACATGCAAAATATCAAAAAACTATTTCAAAAGACAAAAAAGTTATAGCCCGGACACCACTTGTCATTAGAAAAGCAAAAATCTGCCCTTGAGGACAAAGGTCAAGGTCACCAATCATTGTTCATTACACATCGTCTTGAAGTGATCTATCTACATGCAAAATATCATAAGCCTATCTCAAAAGACAAAAAAGTTATAGCCTGGACACGACTTTGTTACGGACGGACGGACGGACGGAGTGATTACTATAGGGCGTCCGCCCCTTGGTTATTGGTATCAGTAGGATTAGATTTAAGAATAGACTAAACACATTATAAATGTAGTTTGTTAGGCCGCCCTTAAAGAATTGTTTGTTTGGCCTTGCCGACCCACATTATCAGCAGGTGGGTCGGTAGGTCGGGATTTTTTTTAAATGCTTGATTTTTTTACGAAATAATCGAATTTATTCTTAAATGCAACACAAGGCAAAGCAACATTTCATTTTTCTTAAAAAGCCACTTTCTGTTTGTCAGACATTTTTGCAGGTAAATATTTATCTGATACTTTTGGAATTGAAACACGCCAAATGCAGAACATTTGATGATAATTTTAGCGGTCTAAGTTAAGTTTGACCTGCAGACAAGGCGCCTGTTGGTCTCCACGTAGTATGCAGATCAGTATAATAATGGTTGATGTAGATACTGAAAAATATTATGCGACTATTAAAAGACATGCGTTCCTTTCATGTTATTTCACAAATAGATGTTTCTCGTAACCATGCTAACAATGAAAGTTTGTTTCAATAGATATATTAAGTAACAATTCATGAGTAAATCCGGGACTTAATCTTACTTGTTTCTGCTATATCGAGGGGAAACACAAAAGTCAATAGCAGCATGTACTATCCGAACCAAATGCATAGGGGTGGTCCCCAGAACACGTGTCATCTGCATTAAGAACATATTGAAGACGTCCAGTGTTTGCAGGGTTGTTTACACTTCGGATTCATATTTCAAATATTGTCAAATATACGGTTTACTCATAAGCATATGTGTTTCATGGAAATGGAACATACATATTTCCGAAATTGGGCAATCATTGTTGGAGAGAAGCTTCCAAATAGAAAAAAACAATGGCGGTTATTCAAGTGCACAGTTGATATAGGTCTCTGTCAAATACATGGTGCCGGGCACGTCCCCATGTCGTGTGTAGGGTGATGCTCCGTCTGTTCTTAAAGCACACAAATTATTTGAGACAAATTTTGTGCAAACATCGCGGGTACAAAGACCCAATCAATGTTTCTCATACAAAAGCAGACACACTGGAGTCTTAAGAAGGCTAAATTTCCTGCCCCTACCCATCATTTCTCAAATGCACACAAACTATTTGAGAGAATCTGTGCAAACATCACAAGTATAAAGACTGCATCTATGTTTCTTACACAAGAGCAGACCCACTGGGGTATTAAGGAAGTCTAAATTTCCTGCCCCTACCCATTTCTTAAAATCGCAAAAACTATTTGGGACCAACTGTGTGCAAACGTCAGAAGTGTAAAGACTTAAAGAAGGCTAAATTTCCTGCCGCTACCCATTTCTCAAAAGCACACAAACTATTTGAAAGAAACTGTTTGCAAATATCACAAGAATAAATAGCCTATCTCTGTTTCTCATACAAGAGCAGGCCCACTGGGGTCTTAAAGATGGCTCAATTTCCTGAACCTGCTCATCTCGCCCATTTTCCGCAGTCCTTTCTATCAATTCCTTCTTCAAATCTTTTATCTTTCAATTATATTTTATTTAAATGGATAAATGTGACCCCTTAAATATTTCTCGTAGACAGGCTCTTTCCGGGTCATAGGTACGACTTAATTTCTTTCTAAACAGGGCAAACTGAAGAGGAGTCGCACAAAAGGTTTAATTTCCTGCCACTACCCATTTATTCAATTTTAAGGTAGGGAACCGAAAGGTTACAAAACGGAAGGACTGACAGCGAACCAATGTAGACAAGACAAACTGTAGAGAAACACAACGCCCCATACAGTATAAAGAACACTTCTTTATTTCTCGTGTAGGAGGAGACTTCTGGGGGGGGGGGGTTCGTATGGAAGGTTAAATTTCCTGCCCCTATCCATTCCTTTACCTATGACTTTTGAATTGATTAATTTGTTCCCGGTCTAGCTTTAGCTGAAAAATTGCTCACTGGACGTTAAACTCTTATTATTCAATCAATCAAAACAATGAAGGAAGTGGAAGAAATTGACGAAATGATGTCCGCAGCTGATATGACAAAATTTGTTTCTGTTTTATAAATTGCCAGAAAAATATGTTAACGACTATCATCTGCATTGTGCAGTAAACGTAATGGTGAAGATGCTGACCAGTCAGCTTTCAGGACTCGGACATTGTATTTATAAATTTTTATGCTTGGAATATTAAATACTCTCACGTGTTCCGCGAAGAGTAGAAAATAAAATTAAAATCGTTTCAAAGTTCTTTTATAACGTACCCAAGTTTCATCGAGAGAGTAACAAAAATTTTATTCTTTATATAAAAACGTTCGTCCCACAGTAAAACGGCGTTTTCTGTTGCTGCCCGCTTCGACATTTGAGGCTTTTTCTTCATCTGCTCACCGCTTCGACATTTTATTTTATTCAATGTCATCAACACGTTTTCTCTTTTACACTTCGGTATTTTGTTGTTTATTACCACTGGGCCGATGCCTCTGCTGGTGGACTGTTAGTCCCCGAGGGTATTCACCAGCCCAGTAGTCAGTACTTCGGTGCTGACCCGAAAACCGATTGTTTTGAAACTTACAATATCTAAATTTTGCAAAATTATGTTAAAAACTAAGGAGTATCTCCCTCACGCATAGCTCTGTCCTTAGCTGAATTTGGTTTGTTCTATTTAGACCTCTTTGGTTATTTGTTCTCCATCAGCTTTAACATATTTTTCGGTTAATGGACTTCCAAATGTTTGGATTTATCTGCACTGATGAGACATAAGTTGTCGAAATGCCCATATGCAGAAAATAAATTATCAGTCACTTCGGTATTTTATTTATTACCACTGGGCCGATGCCTCTGCTGGTGGACTGTTAGTCCCCGAGGGTATTCACCAGCCCAGTAGTCAGTACTTCGGTGCTGACCCGAAAACCGATTGTTTTGAAACTTACAATATCTAAATTTTGCAAAATTATGTTAAAAACTAAGGAGTATCTCCCTCACGCATAGCTCTGTCCTTAGCTGAATTTGGTTTGTTCTATTTAGACCTCTTTGGTTATTTGTTCTCCATCAGCTTTAACATATTTTTCGGTTAATGGACTTCCAAATGTTTGGATTTATCTGCACTGATGAGACATAAGTTGTCGAAATGCGCATATGCAGAAAATAAATTATCAGTCACTTCGGTATTTTGTTATTTACACCTGTACAACAATAAGCGCTTTTACGATTATAATCTGAACTCGATAAAACCGTAAACAAAGTCCGCGATTGATTGATTGAATATTGTTTAACGTCTACTCAGCAATATTTCAGCTATATCAAGACGAGAACAAGTTTGTTGATAAATAATCACTTTGGGGTATGGAAATGGCCATGGGACGGGAAATTCTGACTGCCACTGGAAAAGTAGGGTGAAATCGTCAAGGGCGGGGAATTTAGCCTTGTAGCCGATCACCTACGGACCACCCCAAAAAGAGCTTACTACAAGGGTTCTTTAACGTGCAGGAAGCGTGGCATTTCTTCAAACACGTGGACCTGAGTTTACATCCCATCCGAAAGATGGCTTGTGTATTTATTAATCCCGCACAACCACGGAATGGGTCCAATTTCTATATCCCGGGACCCTCGGGGTCAGCCTCCGTTTAGGAGGGGTCACACCCCGCAAGCCGGAGATACTGGGTCCTATTTCTATATCCCGGGGTTCCCTCGGGGTCCTCTGTTAGGATGGCTCATACTCCAAGCTCAGAGGATGCTGCGGGCCTATTCTTCAGCCGGGACCGCGCACGGCGGCAAAGTCCGCGAATACGATTAAAACTCCGGAAAGTCCGGCACGACTCCAAAAGAAAAAAAAAAAATCTGAATACTAAATAAAATTATTCGGATGGCACGACTTTTAGTTGGTCGGGTGGCAATGATTTCGTAAAAATGACCTGACTAGCAGGCAATTCTCCTATCCACCACCTGAGAACACACCCGGCAGCTCTGTAGTCGAAGCGCCTGAAAACCGATTCATCTGTAGGGTCTGCTGATAAACTAGCACACATTAGAAAGGATATTACTCCGGCACAACAGTTTGTCTGCTTTGTCAAGAACAGCGTTAATGAACTATTTCGTCTTTAACTAAAATTCTGTCAGATTCGATACAACCGTTACAGATAATAAAAACAAACGACAGTTTTGGTAAATTTTATTGAAAACTAAGGAGTATCTCCCTCGTGCAAAGCTCTGTCCTTAGCTGATTTTGGCTTTACATTTAGATCACTTTGGTTATTTGTTCTCTGTCAGTTTTTAAACATCTTTGAGTTTTTGGTCTTCCAAACGTTTAGATTTTATCTGCACTGATGAGACATAAGTTGTCGAAATGCGCATATGCAGAAAGTAAATTTACAGTAACTTCGGTATTTAGTTATTTCCTAATGTTTAGATTTGAAAATATATTACAGGAAAGATAACCTGTATGGCTTCCGAAGATACATTTTGAAAATTAAAAGTGCGGTTATATGAGATTAACATTTTACCGTTTAACAAGTGTTGATATTTATTTCTTTTGCATTTACCATTTCTGACCAGATAATAAAACAGGTATCACATATAATGACTGCAAAATTACAATCACATGCAACAATCAATCAGTGAACTGTCCGAGAAAAATAACAATCAAGGAAAACTTAAAAACGTAAAAATGTCTTTGTTCTCACTTTTTCGTTTTTGCATTTATTGCAATTTTGAAAATTACTAGAATCTTAGTAGCTATTTTACAAATCAATCGGAGAATAGAATCAAAAACATAACAGAAAACACCTACCTAAACACAGTCACATGCCATAATACCAAGGAACTACACACGAAAAAAGCACAATAAAAAACTAAAGACACACGTAAACAACGATAGGAACTCGGGACAGCCGGACTTGGTACCGGCACTAGCACAAACCAGTTGTAATGGAGTTCGGGACACACACCGTCAACTAAAATTAATCAAGAGCTGTCGCCGAATGGCCAAATATACCCCCCCGCTCATTGAACCCTGGATCGATATGGCATGTGCAAATTTAAGTTGGTGTGGACACAATACAGGTGTGGACACAGTACAAGTATGAACACAATACAAGTATGGACACAATGATATAATCTTCAAGAAAGAACTTTTCCCAAGGATTCCAATAAAAATACTCTCTAAATCAGACAAATATGAAATTCACCCTTTTTAGCCTTTTTGACATTTTCATGACAGGGTTAAATTGAGTGAATTTTATATAGATTTATTATTAAGTGCTTTTCCCCAAAAATTCTATATTAAATTTGAATTCTTGAATTATAATTATTTGATTTATTAGTTTCTGTTTGGACAGATATTCTATGGATAAAAGACATTTAGTCAAATTGTGTTGACATTGAGTATCAATGATTATTTGTGACATAATCTAAATTCCTTTTAGAATTTAACATCTATTCAGCTATAAGCTAATCCTTAAAGTGAATCTTAATTATTAATTGACTTTTACCTGTTCACACCTGTGAGATATTTGACTTTAATTGTTTAATTCTTGTTATATACTTTGTTAAAATTGTTGTTTGATCAAATTGTGTTTGGAAGTCACAGAGTTAGTGACAAATGTCCAAAATAAAGGAAATAAAATATTGTAACTGGAATTCGTCTTTAGTGATATTGCCAGTCAATCTGTGGAATACAAGAAATACTACATTCCCCTATTAGTGACCAAAGCATCCCGGTCACAGATTGGTGCAGACCCGGCTCGATCCCAATCATGGTACATTGCAGCTAAGTAAGTTATAGTTCCCTATGCAGATAATTCAGTGTTAAAATAAGATAACACAAAAATGGAGTATTCATTTCGACCACAATGGATGCCATGGAACAATTTTCGAAGTGTCATACCGAAATGTGGACGATGTGGGAATATACATCCTTTTAAAATGTGTTATTCTGTGAACAGGACCTGCTATAAATGTAATAGAAAAGGACATTATGACTGCGTTTGCTACACAAAAGTGAATAGAAGAACAATGGTTACATGCATAAAACCAGAATCGAGGAAATCCAAGAGGCAACTAAAGAGAGATAAATATCGAATGGATAAATATATGTACAATAAGAACATGTGCAAAGAACTACCCTTTCCGGAATGAGGCACAAAAATTTCAGAAATTGTTTAGATACAAATTATGCAATAAAAACAGAACTAAACAGTGTTTAACAAAAACTTAAGGATTCTAAAAAGAAACAACAACAGGATATCTGTGCATTTCAATTAAAAACTGTCAAAGTCAGACAGATATGGAAATATTAAATTTAAATTCAAAACTTTTGGACATGGAATTGGAATGTGCTAATTTGTTAAAATTATTACAAGACAATAAGTGTGATACGGATGAACAAACCTGATGATAAACAGGCTTATAGATGAAAATAAAAGGTTTAGTCGGAGTAGTGGAAGATACGCATAAGAAAAATGTACAACATACCGATGATCGGGAAAATAAGGATTACCAGAAAAAATCAAGGAGAGGATTCAGTTTGTGCAAAATTAATTCAATGGCCATTTGAAAATGTGGATTATTTAGTTAAAAAACAAAATTCGAAACATCCGAACATGTGTAAAAAAACATCCAATGTAAAACCTGGCAAGAAAAATTCTAGGAAATCGTATCAAATCATGAGGACATGATTTAGATGGACAGGGACGATAATATGACAGGGTTAAATTGTGCGAATTTTAGATAGATTTATTATTAAGTGCTTTTCCCCAAAATTCTATATTAAATTTGAATTCTTGAATTATTATTATTTGATTTATTAGTTTCTGTTTGGACAAATATTCTATGGATAAAAGACATTTAGTCAAATTGTGTTGACATTGAGTAACAATGATTATTTGTGACATAATCTAAATTCCTTTTAGAATTTAACATCTTTTCAGCTATAAGCTAATCCTTAAATTGAATCTCAATTATTAATTGACTTTTACCTGTCAACACCTGTGAGATATTTGACTTTAATTGTTTAGTTCTTGCTATATACTTTGTTAAAATTGCTGTTTGAACAGATTGTTTTTGGAAGTCACAAAGTTAGTGACACATGTCCAAAATTAAGGAAATAAAATATTGTACCTGGAATTCATCTTTAGTGATATTGCCAGTCAATCTGTGGAATACAAGAAATACTACATTCCCCTATTAGTGACCAAAGTATCCCGGTCACATTTTACACACAACTCATAAGCATTAGAGAAATTTCATTACAAAACTTTGAAAACATCTTTTCAAGCGGATTACAATGACAAAAGTGTGTCTCTCCTACAGTCTGACTTCACAATATCTATGCTTAAAATTTTTTTCTTGGAAAAAAAGATAATTGCAGGAGAAATCAATAAAGGTCAAAGTTGAATTATCTCCCCTTCCTGATTTCAAACAATAATCATATTCCTTCATGCACATCTACATAGAGTGTTCTTCCTTTGTGTAAAGTTTCATCAAAATCCTTCAAGTGGTAAAAGAGGAGTTGCGCTTACGAGTTGACCCACACATAGCGAATCAACAAAAAGTCAAAGTCGAATTATCTCCCTTTCCTGGTTTCGGACAATAATCACATTCCTTCATGAACATCTCCATATAATGTCCTTCCTTTTTGTAAAGTTTCATCAAAATCCTTCAAATGGTTTAAGAGAAGTTGGGCTTACAAGGTAACCCATATATAGGGAATCAACGAAAAGTTAAAGGTCGAATTATCTCCCCTTCCTGGTTTCGGACAATAATTATATTCCTTCATGCACATCTCCATATGGTGTCCTTCCTTTGTGTAAAGTTTTATCAAAATCCTTCAAGTGGTTTAAGAGGAGTTGCGCTTACGAGAAGTACGGACAGACGGACGGACGGACAGAGACAGGGCGATTCCTATATACCCCAAACTTTGTTTGCGGGGGGTATAAATATTTTTGACTCAGCATAAAAAGACATCCGCTGCCATTCGCAAACATTTATTCGAAGAAATCGCGTGACAAGCGTCCAAAACGCGGGAAGGGGAAACAACTAGACACCACAAAAACGCACAATCTCCATTCAATCTAAAACTCTCGACGACCATACACATTACAGACATGAAACACATTTGTATCGTATAACAGACAATAGATCACGTGCAATAAATAAACAGACTGCTATGTTTACCGTTAAATCATGCACAAGTTATATGTAATCCAAACATATGAAAACTTGTCTCCAAAACCTAGGTTTTGCATACTTAACCTCCTTTGATATTGATCTCAAACCTCTATTGCCGCACATGAAACAACGCATTCATGATAACTTTCAACAGGATTAAGATGCCTGTACCCGGGAGTTCAATAAACTGTCTTTTTTTCAAAACCTTTTGTTCTTCGCATAAGCGTGCAAACTATGTTGACCACCTTGAGTTGCATCAAGAGATGCATCGCCAAATTAAGGCTAAGTGCTCACACCCTTAGAAATCGGAAAAGGTAAGCATAATACTATTATAAAAGAGAAGACAGACTTTGTAAAATGTGTAACAATTCTGTCGTTGAAGACGAAAATCGTTTCATTTTCCACTGTCCTACATATTCAAATGAAAGAAAAACACTCCTTACCAAGTTGTCTTTTACTTTGCAAATAAATTGTCTTAACCTTAGCGAAGAAAAAGTTCATCAAAATAGTTATGAACACTAAGACTAAAAAGGTATTAATCTTACTTTCAGTATTTATTCAAAACTAAGTTGATATAAGAAAGTCTAGTATGTCTAAATTTTGTTCCTTAGGTTTCATTCGTCAACAATAGTTCTACATTGTAGTTTACCATGTACAAGTTAATGTTTTTCAATTCTTATATATTGTAAATTGTATTAGATTTGTACAGGTCTAAAACAATTATTGTAATTGAGTTCGTACCAATAAATATTTGTATTTATAGAATGCGGAGTTAGATTGTAATACACTTAATGAGCTGAAAAGATGCTATAGTTTGTTGTTACTTTAATACTTGACCATGGCCAAAACGACACAACATTCAGAACCAAGTGTGAGCTGTCCAAGAATTCCTTTTAACACAATTATGTCCGTTTGCAGTATTGTTGATAGATGTATACAGATATTGCTGATCAATGTACATGTTCCAGACCATACGCGTATTATGGTCCGGACCATACGAGTATTTTTTCGAAATACCCATACGGTCGGACCGTACGCGTACGGTCTGGCTAATTCAGTCTTGCGTGTTCTTTGATAATTTATATCAATAAATCAATATACCGTATACAATATTATATAATGAATTAAGCTCGTATGTTTAAGAAGATAAATTAAAGATTTTCTAAGAATCGTTATTTGAAAGAAAATATAAGCAAAAAATAAGAATTTACTTTACTGTAATTATGTTTTGGAGATGCCTTTATAAAATTGACTTATTACTTGAACGTTATTTGAGATAAAATATTAAAAAAATAGTGTTTCGTTAAAATAAATGGAATGTTAATTGACATAAAAACAATGCTATAATTTATACAGTTTCTGTATTAGTTAATGCTATCAGTTTTGACTGTAACTTAATTCTGTTTGAATAACGAATGTAGTGTCGGTCTTTTTCTTTGTACTCATACGGTCTAAATATACACGTATGGTCCAGCTCGTAGCAGACCGTATACGTATACTTATACGGTCCGACCGTACGCGTATGGTCCGACCATACGCGTACGGTCGGACCAGTTGAGTATACGCATACGGTCCGGACCGTATGCGCGTATGGTCTTGAACATACATACACAACTACAAAAATATTTTTGCATGTACTTGCTGATTCTAGTACGATGGGGGTAATAATAACAAAATTACGGAATAGAGCGGCCAAGAGCCCAAGTCCGTGAGACAAAAAGGACAACTTATGTTGAAACTACCGAAAAATTGTCAAAATCGTCGACGCAATAGTCCTGTCTTTGTTCAGGCATTTCAAAAGAAAGGGTGGGTTAAACCGCTTCTTCCCCTTCCATTGTGTTAGTGTCTACTACATCGTCAAACGAATACATGTTGATTTCTTTTCCGAACAATATCCTGTACTCGATGCAAAATGTGTCCCAAGAGCAAATACTTTACAAAAAGCTGTCAAAACGTGATAACAACGGGTCTTTAAAAACAACCATATTCAATAAAGCTAAGACTTTAGGCAAAAAAAATACTGACCCCCACAAACCGTATTTTAAAGTTAGGCAAATATTGACATAATATTTTGTTGAACTTCCCTAAAGCCATATATAGTAAACCTGATTATCAAAAACCCAGTGAAAAAGGGATTATAATTCTTCATTTTTTAATGTCCTACATAGTACAATAGATCAATGGAGGTTTAATGATGCAAACTTCTTAAATATTATCAATGGCTTTATTTTTCTCACAGCAAAGGAGATATTTATGCAAGCATAGTAGTCTGAATGGTAACCCCCCCTTTCTTACAAAAGCGGTCCAGTCAGTAGGGCCTCATTCAACTAGATTACTGGAAGGTCTCAAAGAGCGTTCAGGCCAAAACCTCCATTGAGATTGCTAATATTTGGAAGTATTTTGTTATAAAAAAATTCCCGATTTTGAAAAATACTGCAATAATTTTAATAATAACAGTAAAGTAAGTGAGCACCTAACTGACAGTCTAAATCGAAAAACAATCCAAGGACAACGACACAAACAAAAAAAACGAAAAAACAAAGACATAAAATTAGCACGGCACAGACAAGAAAACGAAGACACACACATATATACAAAAATGAACAACACGGACCCAATAAAGAAAAACCATGGGTGAAATCAGGTGCACCGGTAAGCAAGCATCTCCTGCTTTTAATAAGACACCCGCCGTGTTGAACATGTCAACTCCGGTAGAGGTAAAACAAACCTTTAGTGTCAAAGAGAAAGATCTGCTGTCATCTGGGTAACAGATATGTCCCAAACGTCTCTGTATTAAGATTATGTCCTTAAGAGCAACATGCATTTTGTTTTGTTTTTTTTTTCTATCGTAAATGAATTTGAAAGGTTTTGAAGAGTAATTAAAATTACATCAATGATGTTTACATAACGCTTTTTGGTTGCCCCTAGAATAGGGAAGAATTGGGTAGGGGCAGGAAATTTAACCTTCTTTACGACCCCATTGAGACTTCTCTCATTACAACTTTATAAAAGAGCAATTTGTACTGCGTGAAGCGTGGCATTCTTTAACAATTGTTAGACGGACATTCCCGTATCCACTACACTGGGACGAGCCCGGCAACTGTCGACTGAGCCACTGAAAATCGATTCAGATAACGAATTAAGGTAACTTGTAAATATGCAACATTTGCATTTCACAGAATAATTAATATCCGACTGAAGCCACCTTCTTTGCAGGGTTTAATTGATAATAGTGTTAAGCATTGGAAAGGCTAGAAAAATTGCAGCTACCGATCTGAATAAGAGCTCCCGTACACTTACAATTTCCGGGGGCAAGACGAAGGAACCTGTGAAGTTTTTTTTTCAGAGTATTTTGGCAAAATACCCCGAATCGCAAGATCTTCCAAAATTATTCATGCTGTATCAAACTATATATCAGAGTACTTGATTTCGATTTAGCTAATTTAATTAACATGGAAAATGAAATATGGTTCTTGACAATAAATTTGAGAATAATGCCAAAATTAAATGGCTTACGTTCAATGGCCACATTGCTATTGCACAGATGCGTTGATTGTAATTTGATGGGTTTCAAAAAGCTCTAGTAGCGTGTAAGCTCAATTTACTACCATCAAATGACCAATTTCGAAATGAGAAACGAACTATCGGTCTGAGAACGAATAATTATACGACAATTGAAACCTCGGAAATGCAAAGACATAAAATGAGAATGGCACTACTAAGCAAAAAAAGGACACACATATATACAAAAATGAAAACACGGACCAAATAAAAAAACCTTGTGCGCCGGTAGAATATGCATTTCCTGGTTTATAAGATACCCTCCGTGTTGATTATGCCAACTGCAGTAGTAAACCAAATCCAACAGAGGAGAAAGAAAAAATTAGTAGCTGTCATCTGGCAAAGAGATATCATATAGCGGTCCGAGACATCGTGATGGTGACCGTAAAACTTCTGTGGTGAAGACTTCAAGTTATGGGTAATATACCCTTGTTAAATTAGCATATTAGTGAGCATCCGATCTCTAAAGATAGTCATGCCAACCATAGAAATGTTTGATTGCAGTTCTCCGACTGTACATTGAGATTTATTAGAGGGTAGGTACTGGCTGAGTACCCATTCTCGCCAGGTACCCAATCGCACCACTCACAACTTTTCTGCTGGCTTAAAATAGTCAGTTGAAATTATATATCTGTTGTTTGAAATAAATAAATATTCATCTTTGTAGGGAACCAAAACTTTCACAGATAAACTAAAATCATTTTGTAGAAACAGCAAATGGCGAGATTGGGTATCTCGCGAGAATGGGTTCTCAACAAGTAGGGAATGTATTTTATTTTATCAACTTTGATGAATGTTTCACAGGAAATGATTAAAAAAGAGATCATTTTTATATTGAACAAACATTCATTGACTGACAAAGCAAGATATTTCCAATATTGAAACAGAACATTATATCTATGATGCATACGATGATCTAGGCAGTATCTACTTGTGAGGAATTCTCAGGGGGCAATACGTTGGAATGGAAATACGGGTAGGAAAAGGAGATCTACATTAGACCGCTATCGGATATCTGTTTCCAAGATGACAACAGATCTTTCCCTTTAAAAGTGTAATTGTTGTTCCCTCTACCGGATTTGACCTTACTCTTTTCTGCGCCATACTCGTGTTGTGACTCGTTTCTTTGGTGTTTCCGATTTTGCCATTGTCCTCGGATTATTCCTTTTTGGATTTACGGTTCAGTTCTCACTTACTCTACATCAAAACTGATGAATTTATAACTGGAGCATTATCGAGAAATCGAGGAAGAAGAGACAACGAATTGAAAGGGCAGCAATGGGTAGGGGCAGGATATTTACATTAGGAATGATGAAATTAAGATCGTTAGGATTATTTGCAACATATATTTTCTCTGGAGTAATCTATCATTCTAGTTCGGTATGTTGCATCCCACTTTTTAAACAAAATGTACTGATTTAAAAGTTATTTTGGAAGGGATCATCGGGGCAACGAGTTGTAAGGTAGTGGAATACTAGTTGTCTGTAACAGCTGTATTGTCTCTGGAGTAATTCATGATTCAAGTCTAGTGTGATGTATACGTTTAGTAACTACTAAATGAGAATTTTAATTTGGAAGGGACCATCAGAGAAACGAGTTGAAAATGGATATATTGGTAGAGACAGGATATTTAGATTGACAAATTTATAGAAATGTACAATCTGAAGCGGATACGAGAAAGAAAGGAGTAAGTTGGAAGGGGCAACCGGTTAAATGGAGAAATGGGTAGGAGCAGGATATTTACATTTAAATTTTAAAGGATGAACTTGAGTTCTCGGGGGAATATCTGAAACATTTATATTGATTTTGATGTAATCCTATATTCAAGTCCAGTGTTATGAATACTGTCATTTAAACAGTATCTATTGATTAAGATTTTACTTGAGAAGGGACCAACGTTGCAACTAGTTGTTAAATATATTAAATATATATAGGTAAGGGCAGGATATTTACATTAGGATTGATGAGCTTGAGATCTTTGGGAGTGCTTCTATTATCTGATACATATGGATTGTTTCCCAGGTCCAGTGTGATGAGTAGAAAATGGAGAACTGGGTAGGGGGCAAGATATTTACCTCGGAAGGATGAAATTAAGATCTCTGAAGGATTATCTGAAACGTGTATTGTCACCACCACTTGCTGGAGTAATCCAGCAGAAACGTCCAGTTTGAGGTTAGTTTACTTAAACATTTTTTTTACTAAATAAGAATAAGAATTAATTTGCAAAAAATTTGATCTCAAGTTGTCTAAAATTTGCATCCACTAAGGAATCCCTACCATTTTTTTTATAATTATATCTTTATTGTAAGGTCTACTTAGTTGAAATTTTACAGGGATAGTGTAAAGTAAATCAGGTAATTTATTTGGATACGTAAACAGAGGTTTATGGAAAATATAGTTTCGAAAATCATTGTAGGTCATCAGTGGATAGAATTTACAACCCGTATCTAGAAATCGCCGTTCCCAAATCTGAATAAGATAATTTTTATTGAAAGGTTTTCTTTGGTGAAGTAATAGTTACTATACCTATCCTTGACATTAATTAGTATTGATAATCAAATAAATGAGTTCTGAAGTTGCTTCTCAAATGCTTGAAAGTAAAGATAAACAAAATGAATAACAAATGGTTATTAAAAATAATATCATAATTTTAGAAGCTTTTTGAGTCATTTTCACAAAGTTAGCTGCTTTGCCATCTATTACAATGTACTTAAATCTTCGTTCACCGTTCTTTTGGGAGAAACATTCATTCTTTCAGCCTAGATTTTAGTTGATCATGACGGATAGTAGTATAAGGTGTAAGAACGTCGAAAGCGTTAATGTTGTTACAGTGTGATAATGACTAGTTCTAGTGTTGAAGATGTCAAGTAGAGCTGTAGAGTTTTTCAATGTCCACATTTTATTTACATAGTTTCTTGAAAAGCAAGTTTCACAATATTTAGAAAGACCTCTTTCAAGATTGAGTATAGCAGCTTAGATATAGGTTTTAGAGAACATTTGGCAGATAATGCGATGTATCGTTGTTTGTATGGGTATTTATGTAATTAAGGTACCCAGTAAAAAGAGGAGAGATCAGTCTTTTCATCGTTCATGAAATCCTAAAAGGAAAGCAAAACAGATTTTTGGTTCAGTATAAACAATTATCAATGTCGTATGAATAATGAAAAAATCGAATTGCAGTACTGATGCGAGTATTGAGACACCAGCTAAAAGACAAAGAATTGACAAAGTAGGGTAAATCTATTACCATGTCATGGAAGCAGTTATTTCTAATGTTTTTTTTAAGTTTATATGTAAAGGGTACAAAATAAAGACAAATGTTCTTGAAAACGTTAATGAGGAATCTTGAGAAATGATATCAAATGGTTGGTTTACGTATAATTTGTAATATTTGGATTTTAAAATTGCCAAATATTTAAAGATTTGATGGGAGGATAATTTTCATCAAAATCGTGTTTTCAATAGGTTAAGTTAGGAACTCACTATGACCCATCTAGCAAATGAAAGATTGATAATGAGCATATCTTCAAGGCAAATTTCATAACAATCAGACTTTTTGAATTTTTAGGATTTACTTGTATTGAGTGTAGTTTTTCAATTTTGACCAGATTCATGAACAATTTTGCTTTTTTACTTATATATCTACATCAGATGTAAGAAGATTTTTGTTTGGTTACTTATCCTGAAACATGCACACTAAAAAGACAAAATACTATCATACTTTTACGAAAGAAATGTATTCAAATTTTCAGATTGATTGGTAAATTCATTTGCATCAATACCTCAAAGTGCAGTGAAGAAAAATCCTAAAACAAGAACAAACATTGGGTTTGCAGGTTATGCAAGTTATCTTTTTTTATATGAGTATATGTAACCTTATTGAATGAAGAAATTTTCATGGCAGCCATATTGGTGATTCTGTTATTGGCTGAATGTACTTAAACATCAGTTTTGTCCTGAGTGATAGAAAACAAGTAGATGATACTGTCGTCCGATGGGCCGGCAAATATGTATAGCATGTTGTCAAAGTACTGTCAGGTTTACCTGTTAGACGCATATGATGCTCCTGTAGTTTTTCTTTGTATCGACTGACAAGGATAAAGGATAAAAATATGCCAAAGATTCTTCATAACTTTGGCATAACGAGAGCCTATACGAAAAACATTTCAGCAGGTTAAATATTTTTGGAATGCTTTTTTTTTATGGTTCGCTAAAAATTTTAGTGACGTCATGATATTTTTTTCACTCAAAAAATATTGTCAAATCACAGGATAAGCATGTAAGAAATCATTTATATACGACCGCAAAAAATTTTTGAGGTCGTATATTGGTATGATACTGGCGTCGTCGGCGTCTGTAGACTCTTCGTTTCCGTGCGATAACTTCAGTTCTAGTTGATCAATCCTTATCAAATTTTAACATAATGTTCCTTGTCATAAAAGGAAGGTTGCGATTGGTTTTGGGTATTTTGGTCCCACTCGTTTATTTAAAAAGGGCCAAGTTAGGTGTTTTCATATATTGGGCTGTAGAATATTTATTATTTATCGGATTTTGATGGGGTTTCTTTCAGTGTGTTCCTATGGCAACTTCTAATCGGAGGTATGCGAACGGATTTCATGTCACATGTACCGTTAATGAGATAAATGGGTCCCAAAAGGGGGAAATCTCAAAAATCTATTTTTTTCATTTTTTGTCCGATTTTGATCCAGTTTTTTTCCATTAGATTCCTTATGAAAAATTAAGATAGCGCTCAACTATTTTTTTTTTTTTTTTGGTAACTTGTTTCCTTTCCCAGCTATGAGGGGCCGAACGGGGCCAAAATTGCAAATTTGCGGATTACCTGAAATTTTTATTTTTTATTGGATTTCGATGGGATTTTTTTCTTTGAATTCCTCTTGATATAAGCTTTCAGTAGTATGCCAACAGATTTTGCGTAGCTCTTACCGTTTCCGAGCTACAAGGGGTCGAAGGGGTCAAAATTGCAAATTTTCTAAATATGTGAAACCTTTATTTTTTATTGGATTTCGATGGGATTTTTTTCTTTGAATTCCTTTTGATATAAGCTTTCAGTAGTATGCCAACAGATTTTGCGTAGCTCTTACCGTTTCCGAGCTACAAGGGGTCAAAGGGGTCAAAATTGCAAATTTTCTAAATATGTGAAACCTTTATTTTTCATTGGATTTCGATGGGAGTTTTTTCTTTGAATTCGTCTTGATATAAGCTTTCAGTAGTATGCCAATGGATTTTGCGTAGCTCTTACCGTTTCTGAGCTACAAGGGGTCAAAGGGGCCAAAATTGCAAATTTTCTATATATATGAAACCTTTATTTTTCATCGGATTTCGATGGGATTTTTTTCTTTGAATTCCCAGGTGGTGGATAGGGGAATGCCCTGTCTTTGCGTGGTAGTCAGGTCATAATACGGAAAGCCTGACCGCGAACCATTGTAGCCAAACTGTGTGGAGAAACGCCACGCTCCATGCAGTATAAAGACCCCTTCTATATTTCTCTAAAGAGAGCAGACGCACTGGGTGTCGTATAGAAGGCTAAATTTCCTGCCCCTACCCATGTCTTCCCTTTTCCAGTGGCAATCAAAAGTCGTTGCCCCGGTTGTCCCTTCCACCTTTATTTCTTTCTTCTTTTACTTACAATTTGTTTTGAATTGATTAACTTGTTCTCGTCCTGATATAGCTGAAATATTGTTCATTGGACGTTAAACTCTAACTAATCAATCAATCAATCTTGATATAAGCTTTTAGTGTTATGTCAAATGATTTTGCGTAGCTCTTACCGTGTCCGGCTACAAGGGGTCAAAGGGGTTAAAATTGCAAATTTTCTAAATATGTGAAATCTATTTTTCAATGAATTTCGATGGGATTTTTTTCTTTGAATTCCTCATGATGTAAGCTTTCAGTAGTATGACAATGGTTTTTGCGTAGCTTTTACCGTTTCTGAGCTACAAGGGGTCAAAGGGGCCAAAATTGCAAATTTATGATTCCTTTTAAAAAGTATTATATCGCCTCACTTGGTTTTGTGGTCAAAGGGGCAATAATTGCATTATTTTATTTTATAAGTATGCCAACGGATTTCATGTCACATGTACTGTTAATGAGATAAATGGGTCCCAAAAGGGGGAAATCTCAAAAATCTGTTTTTTTTTTCATTTTTTGTCCGATATTGATCCAGTTTTTTCATTAGATTCCTTATGAAAAATTAATATCGCGTTCAACTATTATTTTTTTGTTAACTTGTTTCCTATTCTAGCTATGAGGGGCCGAACGGGGCCAAAATTGCAAATTTGCGGATTACCTGAAATTTTTATTTTTCATCGGATTTCGATGGGATTTTTTTCTTTGAATTCCTCTTCATATAAGCTTTCAAAGATATGCCAACGGATTTTGCGTAGCTCTTACCGTTTCCGAGCTACAAGGGGTCAAAGGGGCCAAAATTGCGAATTTTCTAATTATGTGAAACCTTTATTTTTCATCGGATTTCGATGGGATTTTTTCCTTTGAATTCCTCTTTATATAAGCTTTTAGTGTTATGTCAAAGGATTTTGCGTAGCTCTTAGTGTTTCCGAGCTACAAGGGGTCAAAGGAGCCAAAATTGCAAATTTTCTAAATATGTGAAATCTATTTTTCATTGGATTTTGATGGGATTTTTTTCTTTGAATTCCTCATGATATAAGCTTTCAGTAGTATGTCAACGGATTTTGCGTAGCTTTTACCATTTTCGAGTTACAAGGGGTCAAAGGGGCCAAAATTGCAAATTTATGATTCCTTTTAAAAAGTATTATATCGCCTCACTTTTGGTTTTGTGGTCAAAGGGGTCATAATTGCATTATTTTATAAGTTGTAAAAATTTTAGAATTTTTAAATTCCCTTTTTATATATTTATTTTTAAAATGGAATTGGTGTTGCCATGATAATATTTCTTAAATTGTTCATAAATGACAGAAATTCCATTTTATTTATTATTATTTTGCATATTTGCATAGGATATATATTTTTTCCAGACACAGTGGTTTTTAAGTTCTTTAAAAAAATAACTTTTATAATTTCAAAAATTTTGAATTCCCAATTTATAATTTCTTTTTACAAAGATTTCAACATGTTTAAGTTTAATTTTGGTTGTAGTTTATCCTATCATCCCAAATGGTTTTCTTTTTGATCTTTGTTTATTGTACTGTCATTGGTCACTTGTTTATTGTACTGTCATGGGTCAGTGACTTTTGATACATATTTGGAAGAATTACCTAATTGATGTGTGTAATGTGTGAAAATTGATTTACTGAAGAATTTTCAAAAAAGTGTAAAGACTTAGTATTTTTCTAAAGGATTTGTATAGTATACACTATACAAATTCTTGATTTTTCTGCTGCTTGTTGAGTGAAAATTATTTTACTACAATAAAAGTACTAAATTTGCATTTTCTGTGTTCATACTTCAACTGTATTAATTATTAAAAATTTTAGAACAATAAAATTAATATTTTTTAGTTTTGTATATTTATGTGTTTTACATGAAAGTATTTTATACTCCTCACTTCTCAAAAAGTAAGTTTAGGATGTTTCTATTTTAGGGGGAGTTCAATCTTAATTTAGGGGGGGTAGCTACTCAACAGTAGTCAAAGTAAAGATGAATTATAGGGGCCAGGTAATCTTTATTCTGCATTCTTCCTGTAATTCTATTTTTTTTTATAATTCCAGAAATCTTCCCTATTTAACTTTTTTTCCTTTTAAATGATTTCATGAGTGGAAAGATTGATCATAAAATTTAACCTGCCACCCCTCTTTTATCAAAATGGATAGTAATTAACACTTCTTTTGGTCATCATTGGTCATAATTTGGTATTATTATTTAGCATAATTAGGTAATTGGTAATAAAGCTTTTTGATTGGCTAATAGGTGTCAAATTCAGTCTCCCTGAAAATTTTAATGAGATTAGGACAGGTTAAAAAAAAGTGGAAATGGATCATATTTTTCAGTATCACATAAGGAAAGTGAGAGGAAAATCCACTTTTTTTGGAGACAAATTTACTGTGTACTGGCTTATTATGGAAGTGAAGAAAAGTTTTGACTGTGTTAATACCTATGAAAATGGGGATAAAATTTACTATACAAGGTTCATGAAGCCTGTTGGAATGAACAGGGATGGACATGTAGCAATGTCCATTAAAGTGGTAGAGAAACATGGGACATTAATCACAGCATACCCTTTTTAATTTATTGTAAATATGTTTAGTTATGTGCAGGTGTAAAGAATTTGTAGATATGGAATGAACATTTTATTTGTACATACCAAATTGTACATACATTTTCAAATGAATACCGAAGCAAATTAGATGGAATGTCATTCCAATGAAGAGGGAAAATGACTTGCTACATTTGTGTTTGGCAAGTTTCATTTTGAAATTGGCACAAATAGATCTCCAACCATGATTCTTTCTGATTTATAATCTCATCTCTGCCTTAGAAATCAAAAAGTTGATCATCAGTGTCTGTTTCCAATTTCTTAGAGTGTAGCTCTTGTGAAAGTCCAGTTGTATTTGTATGTGTTTCGTAATACACAAAAGTTGTCAAAATGAAAATGTTTAGTACAGCTAGAGACTTGCCATGATAAATCACTATGAAAGATGAATCGTTCTGCTAAGTGAAATATATATATTTTATTCCCTGTTTTGTGTATATACATGATTTTTATTGCATTTAAAGTGATGCAGAGTAGCACCTGACATGCAAAAGAAATTATGTCAATAGATCAATCAGTGAAAAAAGATACATTCATTTGAAAATTTACAGTGATATTTCTATCATAGTGATTTATCATGGCAATTCTCTTGCTGTACTGTACTAAATATATTCATATTAATGTGCAAAATGCCTTTTTTAATTTCTTGTGTATTCCATTTTTTCAATTCACAATAGTATTTTGTGTTGTGGAATTTCAACCATACACTCCAAGTCCTTTTGATCCAAAAATCATAGAATTGCCAATACAAATGTGCTAAATTGTAGTAGGAAAAGAACTAATTAACCATGCTTTTGCCATGCCAGTAATTCACACAGTGAGTAGCTTCCATAGAACACCTGACAATCAGGACAGCAGACGCCAGCAGCAAATTACTACTAGATCCTGGGCAATATCAAAGGGTAAGCAATTGTCATAATGTAAAGTGTATGCCAAATTTTGATTACCACAAATCTTGGACTAATAAATGGGGAGGGATAAAAGTTCATTTCAAGAGTGGTTGAACAGTATAAAATTGTGGATTTTTCCATAAGGGGTCAGAACTTTGTCTATCATATTACTTTGCGAACTAAACATTTCAATACACCATAGACATAATTTAGCTGTGAACGATCTAAACAGCAATAAAACAGAGTGTGTACAACAAAACAAAGTGGGCAGAATTAAATTTTATTACCTATTTTACCTGTAATTTCTTTGAAGTCTTAATTAATTACATTTCTACCTGGAACACAAGCAGTGGTTGGACAAAACTTGCATGGATGTTAATTTCCCAAATAAAAATATTTCAAGGTAAATATTAATCCCAAACACTTTCCTTTTCATCACCACTATTTGAGTATAGTAAATTGTACTGTTTAAGGAGCAATTTTCACAAATTTTATCCCAGGGTATAACATGAGTTTACTTAGGGGCTTGAAATCAAAGCCATTTCCCACCTCATTTCAAAATTTTAACCGATATTAACCAATGTACTCAGAGATCTTGAAATTACAACCAAATTTTTGTGTTGACAAAATGTGACATAATCAAATGCTAGAAAGGCAAGACAATCTTTTAAATGAACTTCTGCAGTAAAAAGGCACACTTCCAATTATATAAGTTGCATTTTAGATTTGTAGAACAATTCTTGTTTTTGTTTTGTATGTCTATGGTGACAATAATGCAAATTCTTATATTAATTTATTAACTTATTGATATAATTAACAAGAAAGAGTATATTTCAATCTTTAATAAGAAAGTTTACTGACATTGCTACATGGATAAAAAGTTCCATAAAAAGTTCTTACTTCAGAATTGTAATCTTCGATAGAGTGAAACTGTTTTTGTTGCAACTCTTTAAATGCTAGAAATAAGTTTGCATGGAAACAGTTACTGAATTTGTAAGATTTGTTTAACCAAATGTCCATTCATTTCATTTACAAAGTATATTTTACAGTTTATAATTTCCATACCATTTCCGCCATCAGAAATAAGTTCTAAAAATCTTATTATATCATCAATAGTTAGTAAATTGTTTGGATCAATGGATATAGTTATCCATTAAAATTCAATATTTGATACTGGTAAAAATAAAGAACAGTTTGAATATAAATTTTTTACATATCGTATTGTTCCATTTCGTCTATACTCAAATTTGAAATATGGTAAATTTTCAGCAAAAAGCCTTCTAAAATACAGATTATTTTCAAATACATTTTTGACATCTAATACTAATCTACTTAAAGTATTCCCCATTTGGTATAAAGAATTTCTATTGCTTAAAAGATTTGACAATAAAGGTGGTAATTCTAAATAGGGTACACAGTTTCTTACTAAACAATGAATACAACATTCTTGTAATGTCAACATTCCTATACTAAATAAATAATAAAAACTGCTAAAAATAATTGCAGCTATATACAAAGTTCTCAAAATTACCTCCTTAGTGTTTGTTTCCAAACAATTTGTCAAAATCAATCTGTAAAGGATTCTCTGCTGCAATTTCTTGCTCAACAGAGGTAAGAGGATTCTCTTGACTTGAACTTTCTCTTTTTTCTTCTTTGATTTTTTTATGTTGTATTTCTTGACTTGTCTCTAAATCCTGTTCCTGAGCTGTCTGACATTCGTGTACCTTTGTGGAAATGCTGCTTTCATTGTCTGGTAAATTCTTAGATTGTTCATCAGTGTTGTCAACAAAGTCTTGTTCTACAGAAATTTTTGGTCCCTTTACAGCCTTTGTATCACATCCTGGAGTAACAGCTGATGGAGTTTTCTTCTCACTAGTACCTGATATCTTAGTTTTCTCTCCAGATTTTAATTCACAATCTATTGTTCTACCAACTGCAGACTTCTGAACCTTGTGACTTGTTACCATTTGATGACTTGTCTCTAAATCTTGTTCCTGAGCTGTCTGCCCATCGGGTACCTTTGTGGAATTACTGTTTTCGTTGTCTCAGAAATTCTTACACCATTCATCAGTGTCGTTCTATAGAAATTTTTGGTCTCTTCACAGACTTTGTATCACATCCAGGAGTAACGGCTGATGGAGTATTTGGTCTCTTAACAGCCTTTGAATCACATCCAGGAGTAACAGCTGATTGAGTTGTCTTTACAGCCTTTGTATCACATCCTGGAGTAACAGCTGATGGAGTTTTCTTCTCACTAGTACCTGATATCTTCGTTTTCTCTCCAGATTTTAATTCACAATCTATTGTTCTACCAACCGCAGACTTCTGAACCTTGCGACTTGTTACCATTTGATTCTTCAGAAACAATTCTTTCTGCTGAAGCGCTCTTTGCTTTCTTTGCAGGACTTCCATTTTTGCCATTGTTTGTTGAATTTCAACTTCAACCATTGTCTTCTCACTTGCTGTCTTTATGAGCTGGTCAGCACGGTGTTGAATATTCATCTGTTAAAATAATAAAATATCCAAAAGTAAATTCTTAGCTGAAATTTGCCTGTAAACTATAGAATTCTTCCCAATACTTTTCAGATTGTCATACGTTATGAATTCCCTTTTTGACAATCTTTTGGCATAAATAAATTAAAATCAAAACAGTTTTTTTTTGTTGTATAATATTGTAATCTTCTATCAAGTATCTCTATACCTTTTGTAAAACACTAAAAAACATTTAAAATTATGGCCATGCAAAGTTAATTAAGGCCCCACCATATAGAGCTCTATAGAAATCAGCCTGTCTGTCTGTCTGTCCGTCTGTTCGTCAGCATTTTCTATGTCAGACGATAACTCTAGATTGCCTGCACGGATTTTTATGCTTTTTTTACTCAAAGTTTGACTTCACCAAAGGAAGCTTCCTTTCGTTTTTTGAGAAAAATTGGAAAACAATTTTTGGGTGTAAACTTAGTTTTTATATGAAAAAATGCATATTTTGAGAATTAGCTCTATGTTGCATGATAACTTAAGTTTACCTTCACATATTTTTTTTTTACATATTATACACAGTGTTGGAGTAACCAAAGAAAGCTCCGTTTTGGTTTTGAGAAAAATCAGAAAACAATTTTTGGGTGAAGATTTAGTTTTTATTTGAAAAAATGCATATTTTTTAAATCAACTCTATGTTTATGATAACCTAAGTTTTCTTTCACAGTTTTTTTTTACATATTAAACACAGTGTTGAAGATCATCAAAGGAAGGTTCCTTTTCATTTTGATAAAAATTGCAAACCTATTCTTTTTTTTTTGCAAAAACTTATAGTTTTTATATGAAAAAAAATGCATATTTGGAGAATTAGCTCTATGTGGCATGATAACTTAAGTTTGCCTTCACAGATTTTTTTTATATATTAAACACAGTGTTGAAGATCATCAAAGGAATGTCCCTTTTCATTTTTATGAAAACTGCAAACCATTTTTTTTGTGAAAACTTAGTTTTTATATGAAAAGAATTAGCTTTATGTCACATAATAACTTAAGATTGCCTTCACAGATTTTTATACATATTATACACAGTGTTGTAGATCATCAAAGGAAGGTGCCTTTTCATGTTTTTTGTCTGCTAACAGGTTTTTGAGACACCCACAGAGGGGGGGGGGGGGGGGGGGGTAGGGCCCTCTCTGACTTTGTCAGTATTCTAGGTTTTTTTGGTTATCAGGCTCTCCCTAATCTAACCAGAGGTTTGAAAAAGGCCTTCATTGACATTATATTTCTCCTATTTCAATAAAATAGAAATAAAAAATCAACTCCTCACTACATTTTTGCTAGTTTTACAATGTAAAAAGCTGTCCCATATATGTTTTGGCAAATAAAAAGAAAAAATGACTTTCTGCAAGATCACCAATTAGGCCTTAACAACTTTCCTGTACATATATTATCTTTTCTTCTTGTATTATTTTTTCACTCTATTTTCTTCAATTTCTAACAATTGTATGCATTTTTAGGAAAAAAATATAAGTACAAGAGAACTTCCAATTCTCTAAATACACTATTCAGTATCATTATCTTATCTCAAAACCAAATTTTGGGAAATGCAACTTCAAAAAACAAAAATAGATATTGCAAAACTTTGATCCTGTATTTTCTGTTTATTCTTTAATATATAAATTGAGTATTCCAGCATTAACAATTGATAAATATTTAAATGGTACTTTTCATTTTCAATGGAAACAATAAAATATAACTTACCATGTAGTACAACTTCCAAAACCAGGATGTTCAAAATGTATTGCAAACATAGTTATATAGCAAATGCTAATGTTGTTTTTATAGAAATTGATGTCACTTTACAGTACCTCTTTATATACCATCTAATTTTAATTAATGATGAAACATGTTAAAATAGCTATTACAAACATGTTGATGATGCACAGTTTCAATATTTAGCCATTATCTTCTGTCTAATTTTACCAATGATTAATTATATCACATATGATAAATTAAGAGTTTTTCCCTTAATTTTTTGTATAGAAGTAAATTCTGAACAAGGTAAGAATATTTTTACATTCTAATTTAAGAAACCATTATTCTTTTATTTTATTCTAGAGCTGCTATTTTTTTTATATTTCTTTTTACATTTTCATGAAAATGTAGAAAACACCCTTAATAATTATTCTTCAATACCATTATAAACTATCATAATATTTTTTTGTGATATCACAAACAAAAAAGTTAAAATACATTCACTAAATTTCCTATTTTAGCACCTAATATGTTATTTCTAAATAACACATAAAACCTACATGTATTTATTTGTAAGCTTGAAAAATTAGTACAACCTGTCTCTCCTACATAAATTCAAACATCTTTTTTTGTAAAAGTGTTTCTTTTTTTTTTAAATTAAGTCAATATTCACTTCTATTCTCAATACATTTCTAGTTTTTGTAGTAACTGACTTAAATACTCCTGAAAATTACCATTAGTTTTTTATTGAAATTGTATTTAATTAGGGAAAGATTGAAATAACATATTCATAAAAAAGTATTTTTTGTCTGGATCCACAAAAAATATATCATCAGTGTCTTTTGGTAAAACTTAATTTTTAGTCCAAAAACATATCTGTTGCTCCAAAGGGTCTTATTTTTTGTGATACTAAATTATTTTTATAAAAAATCAATTTTTATCATGAAAAATAATAAAAAGTAAAACTTTTTATTGGTTTAAAACTAGCTTTTATATGAAAAAATACATACATGTTAATTTGAGAATGA
Source organism: Modiolus philippinarum (assembly GCA_002080025.1). Classification (NCBI taxonomy): domain Eukaryota; kingdom Metazoa; phylum Mollusca; class Bivalvia; order Mytilida; family Modiolidae; genus Modiolus; species Modiolus philippinarum. The sequence continues at coordinate 12,497 of MJUU01047481.1, read as the reverse complement.
ACACTGTGGTATGAAAATTAGATTAACTTCAATGATTATTATAAATTTTATGCACAGTGTAGGCATGATAAAAAAAAATCCCGTATGATAATGAGAACACCCAGAAAAATGTTTCTTTTTGTTGAAATACTTAAACTTTACTTTCATATGAAAAAGAGGTATTTTGAGAATAAGCACTACATTGCATGATACATGGAGGTTTTCATGACAGATTTTATTAATTTTATACACAGTGGTAGACATAATCAACGAAGGTCCCTTTTAATATTGAAGAAAATTGAAAAAGTTGGGGGGGGGACCTCTATCCAACTTTGACAGTATCCTAGTAAAATTAATATTTCCACATGAATCAATTGCCACTTTGTGTAAATTCCAATTTTAATTCCACAATTAAGTACTAAGCATCAAGTATATGAATAAAATGGGTTATCCAGACTGGTCCTTCCCCTTATGTTCATGCAGGTACAAACTGAAAAACGAACAAATAAAGTTACATGTATATTGAGTTCAACGTGAAGTACTTCCAGTGAAACAGTTATCAAGTTACATGGAAAAAGGCAATAAAATATATATAAAGAAATATGAATTGGTTGCTGATACAGTAGATTTACTGTGATCAGCCTATGTCCATGTGGCAACCTAACGGTGCATACCACTTGGCTCAAGTGTCAACGACAGCATGGAGACCTATTATTCTATATTTCTTTAACATTTATCACAACATTAAAAGTATCACTTAATTAAGGTTTGCAAGTTTCACTGTGCTTTGAAAATTATCACAAAATATAGTTTAATTTTAAAATAATTATGGCAAAAAATTTACAAATTTAAATAACAAATATCTCAAAAAATGTTGTTTTTACAGTAATTGACATATGGATAGTTCATCATCCTATCAATACCCCACTTTTTTTAAACCCCTCTTTTGAAAAGGCATTGGTATATAATATTTAGTATATCTGTGTATGTTTATTTGTCACTTCTTCAATTTGTCCAACCTTTGTATCTACCACTCCTCCTAAACCAATCAATGGAATTTGGTGGAACTCAAAAAAATTCTTTCACATTATGACATTAAGCACGTTCTATTTTAGACTTTGATCTGACCCTTATTTCTGGGGCTCCGACAACCATACATGGACTTAGCCATGCCTTGTCGATAGGATGTATTTAGTGCAACTCCACCTAAATTAATGAATGGAATTTGAAGAAACCTTTAAACAATTTTATCACATGATGCCTTAGTGCATCTCCTATTTAGATTTTGATCTGACCCATTTTTGGGGCTCCTTTCCACTATTCATGGACTTAGCCATACATTGTCATTTGGAGTGGGGTACTGCACTTTGATGCCATCCACAACTGAAAAGAATTTGATGATTTGTCAAGTAAGGTCATATTGCACCTTTTATGTTAATTCATTTATCTAAGCAATTTTTTTAGGGTTTCCCATTTCCTATTTGGACTGGGCAATCGAAAGTATATGATATTGGGAAAGTGGGGGTTTCATAGCTGAAATGGTTAAACACCTTTTGAGCCTTTGCTATCATTGTCCCTCAATTTTTTTGTAACTTTTATTATGGATCTCCTCATTAAATTTGGCCAAATCTGAATACCATCATAAAAGTCCATTTCCAGTCTCAAAGAGTGTTTGTATATCATACAAGATTGCCACCAGTAGGAAACATAATTTGCCATTAGCCTTATGACAACATTTATTGGCAATATGAATAAGACCGCAAATGAAGGTGGCATTACCTGAATATTTAAAAAGAACTGTACCATTATTATATTGACAAATTTATACAGATAGATATATATACAAGAGATAAATAATATATAAAGAAACATGAATTGGTTGCTGATACAGTAGATTTACTGTGATCAGCCTACGTCCATGTGGCAACCTAACGGTGCATACCACTTGGCTCAAGTGTCAACGACAGCATGGAGACCTATTATTCTATATTTCTTGATATATTTACTTCATAAAATTTTTCTCAACCTATGCCCCTTTTTTCCAATAATTTTTTTTATTTTAATTTTAGATACCACTGCTAAAAGATGCCAACTTTAAAGAAGAAAAGTGATTTGATGAAAAAAAATGAAGACAAAAAACGAAAAAAATCTAAGGTAAATATTCTTTTTTTTTTAAATTCATTTTCCTTTATATTTAAATCAACAATTTTGTTTACATTTCTGACAAAAAGCAAAACAAAAAACAAAAATGAAACAAGACAATACTAAACCAGCTACGTATCACACTTCTTGGTAATAAAATTCTTTCACTAGTTCTGTAATTAATACACCCCCCTTTTTTTGCTAACAACTACAAATTTAAAAAATAATAAGTAAGGTCATACTTAATAATGATTTGTTTTTCTTACTGGAGACATTAGAAGATATGTAGAAAGTGTTAAAATGTTATTTCACTGCTGACTCCAGAATATATAATAATCACTAAATAAAGGGGCATATAGATAAAATAATTGAAAAATAAATAAAAACCAAATTAATTTAGAAAATGCAAGAAATTTGTAAGGTAGTTACTATTTTGATATGTAAGTACGTCAGTGCCAAACAGATATATTAGTAATTTTGGCCTAACTCATTTACTATAATGCTGTTTACTTATTTTGAAATAGAACAATCAGAAAATTAAATCACTGTGCAAAGGGAGGTAACCCCTGACAAACTTTATTTTTGTCATACAGTGTATTGAAAACTAATCAGTCTTTCCTTTGTATAAGTCAAATAGTTGCAATGCACAAAACAAAACATTTTTAGCCAAACAATCTCTAAATTATACTTTTACGACATTCTATTACCTACTCATTTCATTTGCTTTGAATTTTAGAAAATACATAAATAACCAGTGAAGAAAAGAAAGCTGATTCACTTGTTTGTCATGTACCTTCAACTCTTTAATATTTTAGTTGTATGAATAGTGTCAACATATTAATATATTTTAAATTGCCAAAATGGATAGTTGTGTCACAAAAAATTTTCAAAAGAAAAAAAGATTAAATCCACACACATATCAAATGAACCATATTTCAGTTATTGCCCTTTTCCGATAGAATTTTCTTAAAATTTTTTTATTAAAAACCTATAAAATGTTCAGAATATTAAGATTCCCACATGAATATTCTAATAAAATCTAAATACCTAAGTTGGAATTATTGCTCTTTTTATGTGAAATTTAATGATTTTATACCTTTTGTGTAGTGTAATTTTTCAAAAGCACTTTCAGATTACATCCAAACTCCTTTGGTGGTTTACTTAAAATGTACTGTGTATTAGGTTATTTTGGTGTCAGCTTTTGTTCATGATTTTGGTGTTTATATTTTTTACTGTTTAATCTAATGCAATTTAAAGGGCCTGTGAAATTAATGCAGAAGCTAATTTTCGATCTTGATTGTCAACCGAGAACATATCAAAAATAAAACATGCACAGAAATCTCCAAATATGGAATGTAATTCAAGTTGGCCGCCAAAGGGCAACTTAGTTCAACATTGTACCCTATGGGAAAACCATCTAATGAACGTCTCCTATGAAACTACAAAGCCAATTGGAAACCAACATTAATGCAATAACCTTTGAAAAATTGTAAGGCAAGTCTGCATCGCATCCAATTTGGCCGCAAGCATGAAATTTACAAGCAATCAGAAATTTTATCTGAAACAAAAAGGCCAATTGGATCAAAACTTTGGTCATACTTTTCCTTGAGTGCTTCGCTTAAATAAAAGATTGTTCTTAAAGTCTGTTCCTTATTCTAGTTAAAATAATAAGATGGACCATAAATCAATCAAAAGTTATACAAAATAAAGCTAACTGGTTGTTTCTTATTTTATATTTTACAGACTGACAGTAAGATATTGGAAGAGAAAAAAAGACAGTCAAAACAAGTATTAAAATCAGTTTTTGGAGATATAGTGATACCAGATACTAAAATACAAAAAATTAAGAAACCTGTATGTACCCAAGTTATGCACACCCAAGAAATGCCAGACGAGCAGCTTACTGACAGCAAAAGTAAAGTTTCATCAAGTGATGAACATGGTAAATTGGTGATATTAGAAAGAAAAAAACAATGGATTCAGAAAAAGCGTCAAGATAAAACTTACAGAGAACAAGAACAAGCCAAAGACACAAAAGCAAAACAATTAAAAAGGAAAAATCCTGAATTTACTGCCAATGAACAACAAATTAAAAAAAATTAAACGATCAAATCCTGAAGTTAAAAATAAAGAAATGGAAATAAAAAGAATGAAACGTGCAGATCCACAAGTCCAAATTAAAGAAAGAGATGAAAAAAGGAACAAACGAGCAGATCCTGTAGTCAGAAATAAAGAAATAGAAATAAGAAGAAAAAAACGAACAGATCCACAAGTCCAAATTAAAGAAAGAGATGAGAAAAGGAACAAACGAGCAGATCCTGTAGCCAGAAATAAAGAAATAGAAATAAGAAGAAAAAAACGAACAGATCCACAAGTCCAAATTAAGGAAAGAGATGAAAAAAGGAACAAACGAACAGATCCACAAGTCCAAATTAAAGAAAGAGATGAGAAAAGGAACAAACGAGCAGATCCTGTTCCAGAAATAAAGAAGTAGAAATAAGAAGAAAAAAACGTGCAGATCCACAAATCCAAAATAAGGAAAGAGATGAAAAAAAGAACAAACGTGCAGATCCTGTAGTCAGAAATAAAGAAATAGAAATAAGAAGAAAAAAACGTGCAGATCCACAAATCCA
>MJUU01047479.1:327-45174 GCA_002080025.1 Modiolus philippinarum | reverse complement strand
ATACTGCCAAGTGACATTTTCAGAGATTGTGTCGACATATATTTTGACTACTTCCCGATCGTATCACAAACAGGCGAACCATACTGGCAAGTGACATTTTCAGAGATTGTGTCGACATATATTTTGATTACTTCCCGATCGTATTAAAAACTTTGTTTACAGCATTAACTCCCGCATTAACCTTTTTCCCAGAGAAAAACGGACCTGACATTTTCAGAGATTGTGTCGACATATATTTTGATTACTTCCGATCGTATTAAAAATTTTGTTTGCACCTAACGATAAAAACTTTGTTTGCATCTAACGATAAAAAAAAACATATATAAATATACCTATATAACAATTGACTGTTTGCACCTAACGGTAAAAAAAACGTATATAAATATACCTATATAACAATTGACTGTCGCTTCGTTTGCAATCGCCATCGCCATTTTGTCTGTTAAAATAATAGAATCACGTGATTCGTTCAATCATGTGATTCTCTTCACCAATGGGGATTCAGAATCCCCAGCCAATTTGTAAATGTATTCTTAGATATAAGTATAGTAATGAGACGGGATTTTTTTAAGCTTTGAATAATAAGGCGGTCACGGAGAAAACTATGTCTAATGTGAGAAAGTGCATAATTTGTGCTAGCTCTCGCGCAACGAATCAGCTGTAAAACATACATTTCGTATTCGGACAGGCCATTCAGATACACAAATGTAATAACTACAACTTCAAAGATACAATGTAATACTGTAATTAACAGATTTTAACTGTTATTATATGATTCTATTTTATATGTAACAACTATAACCTGTCCACAAGTCATTACTATTCGCAAGAAATATATTACTTTTATCGCTAATTTGCGCATTTTTCAATTGTTTCCGAGCGACGATAATTCTATTATCACTGCACTGCGCTGATATGAACATATTATCGTCAATCTCTAAGGGACGTTAGCAACAGCGTATTAATATGACGTCGCGTGACGTTTCGTGACAAAAATAATTCCAGGAAAGAAAGCGCTATATTCAACCAAAAATAATATGTTCAACTAAAAAAATATATCATTGGAAAAGGAAACGTATATCCGGTATTTTTCAATAACAGAATTAGCGATAAAAATACTATTAGTAATTTGTTTTGCTCGGATGGATTTCTCAGCTCGCATTGCATCTCGTGCTGTCGCACTCGTTGCAATACAAGCAGAGAATTCCATTCTCGCAAAACAAATTACTAATAGTATATATGTACTTACACATTCTTGATTGAAGCACATAAGCCTTTCATCGAAGCCAACAAAATCTAAAAAAAAATGCAATTCATAAATACAAAATAAAGATTCCACAACAGCATCGAGTGAGAAACAACATTTCTACACTAGATGTAGTTATTATTTTACATTTTTAAACGCGATGCTTGCCGAAAGCTTTAAATATTTTAAAATTTAACTGTCGAGAGTGTAGAAATGTTGTTTCTCACGAGATATGTTTGTGGAATCTGTTTCAGAAACTCTAATGATTTCAAGGGGATTTTTGACAAAAACATGACCCCCATCCCCTTTCTGTTCATCCGAAATAAATGTGTTCTCTGGGCATGGCGTCATTAGGTATTAATATCGCTTTTGTTCACGGTATCACAATAGTAAAGTTGGAAAACCTCAAACATATATAACGACATCATTGAGCCAATCAATGTCCGAGAACATTTTTCTCTCTAGAGAGGAGAAATATAGTATATCCTCCCGGATCAAGTGATTTACGATATTTCTCCAGTTCGAGATAGTTAAATTTGTGATTTTCAACATGCGAGCTTTAGCAAGCATGTTAAAATCAGAAATTTAAGTATCGAGAATGGGGTGTAACGACACACCGATTTATCGATATATCACGATATTTTTCAACAAACTAGGTATATCGATACGGAATCCAGCGTATCGATACGTATCGTTTTCTGATACTAAAATTTCAGAATCAGTAACACCTAAATTCTCAAAATTTTCTGATTTTGGTATGGAAAAGTCAGAAAAAGGACAAACAAATTTATTTAGCTACATGAAAATGAACACTCTTGTCTCACTAAGGAATATTTTACTGTTTTATGTGTTTACTATTTTATCACATAAAATAGTTAAAAGAAGAAGATTTAAAAATGTAATCAAATGGAGAAATCAGAAGACGATACGTATCACAATACGCTTGCCCTGTATCGATATATCATGATACAATATTTTATTGACGATACTCATCCCTGGTGTTTCAGGTGCAGATTCAAAGGTTTTGCACGGTTGTCAACATTGGTCGCGCTATCTGAAAGCCTAGTAACAATTACGTCACAATAGACTTTATGAACGAAATGAAATGTTGTGGGAAACATTACGCAGAAATTTAACCAACGTGTGGATTAAAAATAATACGTATCTTCGACCAACTGGTTTAATACCCTGAGTATTGGAGAAATATAGTATATCCTTCCGGATCAAGTGGATTACGATATTTCTCCAGTTCGAGATAGTTAAACTGATGATTTTTAACATGCGAGCTTTAGCAAGCATGTTAAAATCAGAAATTTAACTATCGAGAATTGAGAAATATCGTAATCCACGAGCAAACGGAAGGATATATTGTTTCTCAAATGACTTTTACTGTGTTTCAGGTGCATATTCAGTGGTTCAGCACGGTTGTCAACGTTTCCGCGCGATCTGAAAGCCTAGTAACGATGACGTCACAATAGACTTTATTAATGAAATGAAACGTCGCGGGAAACATCACGAAGAAATTTAACCAACATGTGGATTAAAAATAATACGTATTTTAACCAACTAGGTAAACATGCTAAGAATTGGAGAAATATATTTCTCCAATTCTTAGCGTGTTAACTCAGTTGGTTAAAAATACGTATTATATTTAATCCACACGTTGGTTAAATTTCTGCATGATGTTTCCCACAACGTTACATTTCATTCATAAAGTCTATTGTGACGTCATCGTTACTAGGCTTAAAGATAGCGCGGCCATCGTTGACAACCGTGCTGAACCATTGAATCTGCGCCTGAAACACAGTAAAAGTCATTGGAGAAACAATATATCCTTCCGTTTGCTCGTGGATTACGATATTTCTAAATTCTCGATAGTTAAATTTCTGATTTTAACATGCTCGCTAAAGCTCGCATGTTGAAAATCACAAATTTAACTATCTCGAACTGGAGAAATATCGTAATCCACTTGATCCGGAAGGATATATTATATTTCTCTCACTGTTCAGGAAACGTGAAAACAGGACAGAAATTAGAGAAATCACTTTTCTTCTAAATTAATTATAGTATAACTAATTGACCGTCGTGAATATCAATCAAAATGTCACGAGTGTCGAACAGCGCATAAGGATTAAACGAGTTTGTTCCGCAACGAGTTTAATCCACTTCGTTGATCGACACGAGTGACATTTTTATTGATATTCATGATGGTCGATTAGTTATACTTTTTATTATATAGATTTTTTACTCAAAAACCGAGATTTTAGATGCGGATTATTTTTTTCATGTCAATACGCCAGTTGTTTACTTGGCGACGACATTGAAGAGACGTTGTGACGTCGCTTCATTAAGACGTCATCCGGTAACTAGAAATCCTTTATTTTCATCGGTGACAATATGACATTTATCTAACTGAGAAAACTCTATAAATCACCGCTATCTATATAATAATTAAACTCTTTTCGGTTATCAACATTTCGATATACTCTTTGTTTATGTGTGGTTCTCGAGGTAGTTTCTGCCGTTGATTTCTGACATTTTTTAGATTCACGGCCTCGTCTGCCTGTTTCCATATCATAACACCAGCGAGCACCAACTTTTCATGTTATATTTTTTATACCTTTAAGGAATTTCAAACAAAATTTCATAAAACTGACATTACACTTACCCTCAATTTTCAAGACTTACAAATTTTATACAAAGCATATGAAAACCAGAGAAAAGGAACATTTTCCATCAATTTTTTAGTTACTTGTATCTCAAATGAGCGTATCATTTTTTAAATGAAAGGTTGTTCTGCACTGATGAGACATAAGTTGTCGAAATGCGCATATGCAGAATCAAAATTCACAGTAACTTCGGTATTTAGTTATTTGTTACCACTGGGTCGATGCCACTGCTGGTGGACTGTTAGTCCCCGAGGGTATTCACCAGCCCAGTAGTCAGTACTTCGATGCTGACCCGAAAGCCGATTATATTTGGAACCTTACAATATCTAATTTTTGTAAATTTTGTTGAAACTAAGGAGTATCTCCCTCATGCAAAGCTCTGTCCTTAGGCGATTTTGGCTTTCTATTTAGATCATATTTGATTATTTGTTGTCTATCAGTTTTTAAACATCTTTGACTTAATGGTCTTCCAAATATTTAGATTTTATCTGCACTGATGAGACATAAGTTGTCGAAATGCGCATATGCAGAATCAAAATTCACAGTAACTTCGGTATTTAGTTATTTGTTCCTTGTTATCCTTTCATTAAATCCTAAGAATTCAGATCATTTTTTATGAAATTATCATGACAGTGGATACTACTTTAAGACCTTGGTACAATAAGGCAACGTTATCATAAAGCATAGTTTGTAGTCGTACAAAATATTGTACAAGTTTTGTAGTCTTCACGTTGAAGAACAACAATGAAAGCGTCGTTCCTTTGCTTGTTTTTACCATGTATTTGTCTCATGTGTATTTACTCCATATCCTTTCATTAACCATTGATATAATCGTAGTTCTACAGCTACCACACTGATACTTTCTTTCTACAGTTGTCATGTGTGAGTACTAGTATCTACATTGTAGGTACATTGTAATTAGCTGTCGCTAATTACCTAGATATCGCTTGGCTTTATCGTTTCTTAATTTGATTATATAACACCCTCCAAAGTCAGGGCCCACTTTACGTTGTCTCGAGATATGTAGACTCAGATTTGGGAAGATGATTGCCTAATTTCTATAATGTGTTTTTAAGTACTGAAGTAAAAAAATGGCACTGATAGCAAGATATTCGATAGCAAAGGTGTTGATAAGCAGCGAATTAGTCTCAGCTGGTTTTCTTTCCTAAAATTACTTATTCTCTGGATATGTTGCAATGTCTGGAAATTTGAAAATTAGAACATTTTCCGTGTACTGTCTTCTCCACACTCTCTGCTGATTTTTGGTTTACTCTTTGGATTTTTTTTCAGTCATCTGTTCAACACAAAATAGAATAAGATTGGAATGATTTAGCCTCCTATTTCGATGTTTTTGGTAAAGAGTACTTATTCATGACTAATGCTGGGTTATGGCTTTCCATATAATTTGATTTATTGCTGTTGTTTAGAGTGGCACCATGAAGTACATGTGAAGCATATCAAAATGTACCGTTTTAATACAACTTATGAAAAAGAAAAGAAATGGGGTAAATGTCAAGGAGACAACATCCCATATCCAGGTTAAAACGACCCAAAACAAAGCATCTAGGGGTCACCGTACGGTCTTCAACACAGTGAGGAACCTCACACCATATAGCAAGCCCTAAATGGCCCCAAAAAGGGTAAAAAGTGAATAAATCAATGGAAACAAACCACATCCAATAACCCAAATATCAAGAAACTAAAATTATATATTTTTTATCACTTCAAATGTATCTTTATATTACCTCTAAGTTATCCTCCTACAAATTAGGTTATTATTACAGTTCTGCAGTTATGGCACGTTCATGTACATGTATTATGGCGTCATATTTCATGCAACAATTTCTGATGTTGCATACCTTATTTCATGCACAATGCACGCATTACCACATCATACGGTCAATTTCAGGCTTGTACCGAAACACTTACTTCCCTTATGGAAAACATTTTAGTTTCGGTCCGACCTCTGATTTAAGATTCTTTCTTTACTTAATACTGGGAATATCAATTCTTTTAACTGTCTACGAACTTTCAATAGCAATTGCTGTTGAGTTGCTACCGGAGACTACCGCAATGGGAGGGTAGATTTGGCTATCCATAAAACCGATTTAACCCTCCATTTCTTTTGAAATGCCTGTACAAAGTCAGGACAATTGCGGTCGACAATTTTGCACTTTATTTGTCTTTTTGTCTCATTGACTTCGGCACTTGATCAAAGGTTCGGTAATTTTGTTATTACCTCCATTTTCCATCAACAGAAGTAACCACCAAGCTGTAGTAAAATGAAGTAATTTATGCGATACCAAATTTGTAAAGGCAAAATATCCGCATACATTTTGCAAGCCACCAAAGATATTTGAACTCAAAAGAATGTCCCAAAGGTTATACAGAATTATGGGTTTATATTAAAGAATCCATATCTCTCTCCGAGCAGCTAGTAAAGCCATCGAGTGGTGTTTGATGTCCTGGGAGTGGAACCCGCAGTCCTCTGACTGATGTCCGGATCTCTAGTGTTTGAGTCCGGAGCCTTAGTGTTGGAACCCAGAGTACTCGTGTCGGATCACGAAATCCAACGTTCAAAAAGGGTTGGAACTTGGAACCAAGAGCCCGTGCTATTCCACGAAGTATCAATAAGTATCAAATTAACAGAAAAATGGGCATAAAACATTTTGATCTTAGAAGAAAAGTCACTAAAATACTTTTCATTTTGATCGTTTTAATATGAAATTCAACGTATCTGTAAGGGTGAGTTGGGTTGGTGTATTGTTGTCGAAGGGTTGCTGACATCATTTTACCGGTCTCTTTTCGTCTCTTACTATGAATGAACATATGATGTCGGAAAACCCCAAAAAAGCTTTATAATTTTATGTAAATGATCAAGTACTTTATATTTCAGAATAAATCTACTCACTCCTAACCATGTGTATAACACAATCAAGTGATGAACATGTACAAAACTGGTGATGATTTAGATGATAGCCTCTGTGATAGCAATCATACTGAAATACATAAGCAATCATCATGAAAATACATAAAGTTAACATACAAACAGAGTTTTGTAGTGCCTTTTTGCTGATATAAAAAAGACTTTCCCATAGGTTTTCCACGCGTTGGTCAGATTAGGCCTATCTTTCGGGGCACTTTTTGATACATCCAGTTTCTAATGGTGCCTTTCGGAGCATTTGATGACGCATCAAGTTTCTTTAGGTAGTTCACATTGTTGTTATATTTTTTTTTTTATTTATGCGTCTTTGTTTCATCTTTATTATTCGTGATATCTCTTTGCCTTTGTATCACTATGCTTTCATATGTTGGATTTTCGGTCCTTTTCAGTTCTAGGTATTCATCTGCTGAAATCCAACATCATTATCAATGACATATCTATGTAAAGATGATTCCTTTTCCTGACAAACTATCACAAAGTATGTTTTTGGGAATTGATATTTTATCACTGTGATTTATGTCGAATCATTTTAATTTTGATCCCTCTCAGTTTTTTTTCATAAATTTGTGTATTTTTATCAAGGCCCTCTCACAACCTTACTGAAATTTTATGGATTGTTTTTTATTCATCCTTTGCTGCAACAGCTGTACAAAACCCTTCAGCATATATCATTTCGATATGTTGTGTGAGAGTTGGAAATCTATGTAGCACCTCAAAACTTATGCTACCATTCCCATTAAAGTTTAATGAAACACAAAAAAAAACCGTGTTAATGGATAAACTCTTAAACCTTAATAGATAGCTGATCAAATTGAATGAAGATAAATATTCGAAATCTAATTGGCCGAATAAATTATACCTTCGGGTCAAGGTCAAGTCTACTACGCAACAGTGTAATTTTACAAAAAAATCCAAGGCAACCATAACAACAACAAGTGATATTGCCAACAGGATGTGAATTTCGTATCCTTAGCAAGAAGATCATTTTGGAAAAAGTCTTAAGCAATCATGAAATAAAAGACCCCACTATTTAAGAAGTTTTGTTTTTATGATATTTTTAATAGAAAATCTCCCCCAAAGCATGCTTTGATGCTAAAATGGTGAAGGACAATTGACTATTTGGTTATATTTTCTTCTAATTGCTAAATAAAGACTGTGTTCAGTTATTCCGTCTGTCAAACATTTAGCTGTCCATATACTTGTTAAATCTTTGAAATAAGCAATTTGAGGTTTCATCATGGATGCATTATCTAGAGGCAATTCACGTGTAAAATAAAAAAGCTGTAAATTTATTTAATTTTGTGAGTTTGTCAATGATCTGCTGTAAAGCTCTTAAATCAAATGATAGTTCAAACTAGACTATATTCAAATTCTCGGCTGAACACATCTTTAAAAAGTTTTTAAAAAATGCAAAAAACATGACGAGATTGACTTAGTCCCTCAAGTCAAATACCTTAAGTTCAGAATTCTCGGAAGTCAAGTATTGAAGGGGAAGTATATCCTAAATTCTTGGAGTCAATTTATATTAAAATCTCTTAAGCTGTATGACAAAAATGACGATTGCAAACTTAATTCTGGTTCGTTTTTAGTATAATGGTAATATGCGTATGATATTGGTCAAATTCCTGCAAAGAAATGAAATACGAGACACAAAAAAAATTATTTTATAAAGTCGACTGAAGGGAACACTTATTAATCTATCACCGCTTAGTTAGGTGTTAGCAATACTTAAACTGTTTTGCAGTGCTTCCGGCTAATTTTTTTCATAAATTAAAAAACATTCAAACAATTATCATGTTTCAGATTTGTGGTACACTTCAAGTTGACAAATAGTTTTTTTCTTTATGAGGTAGATATTTATTCAATATGTCAGGAATCACGCAAGTCCCGCTAACTGGTATCTGATGCACTTGTTTCTCCTTACAATTACTCAAACCTTCCTATTCCAAAAGTCCTATATTCTATAGGCCACACAGGTATCTAAAAATCATTACACTTTTTGCAGCACGTTATGCACTGTTATATGCATGTATACTATGCAACAACACGTAAAATGCTAGTTACCATGAAATTCTATTTCTTACCTTGTGATGATTATAATGATGAGATTCGCAAAATCCTTGTAAATGTCCATCACGAAAGTTTATTACACATACATCATGCTATAAAAATAATATAATCAATGTGATAGGCTTTATTCAATGATAAATTTAATATGGTTTATTTTCGGATCGCATGTTTTATTTATGATATCTTTAGTGACGACACGTTGCCAGCTTAAATTTGTAATTATCTTGCAATATCTATTTTTACTAGAATCTGCTCAAAACTAAGGAGTATCTCCCTCCTTGGCAGCTTTTGGTTTTTTCTTTAGATCATATTAGTTTCTTGTTCCCTATCAGTTTCCATACATTTCTCAATTTATGGTCTTCAAAATAGCTTGGTTTTATCTGCGCTGGAGAGACATAAGTTGTCAAAATGGTCATTTGAAAGAAACAAAATTTTCAGTAACTTTGATATTTAGTTACTTGCAGGACACCAATATTTGTGTCAACACATAGAAACTTGCAATTACATGTATAAGTCTGATTATTTTTCAATTGAGTTTCCATAGTGGCATCATTCTTATTATTCCCAGTATTCGTTTTTAAATTTATCATACAAGTTAAGCTTTGAACAGTGAAACATTATGCAGAATACTTGCAATATGAAGTATAGTTGCCCAATTTTTTGTGGTAAGCTACGACACTATTTCAGATTTGCTTGTTTTTATGACTATTATGTAGTGAAATAATATTTGAGTAGACGACGATGGTTGAATTTTTTTATTGCATTTTGAAAGGCATTTTGCTGTCAAAAGCTGTTTTAAGCTTCTAAGGAATAGTTCCTTTACATTCATGCTCTTCTTTTAACTCTTCTTTTAATTGCGATATAATTTTCAAAGGTTATTCTTATCGCCCATTTATAGTAGCATAATTTCACATGCCAAGCTTTGTTGCAATTGACTCAATTAGTGTCCCATGGTTGTTTATATGTTGTGATTGTCTTTTTTCCATATTTTTGTTGGAGTAAGGATGACAGCCGATGTAACAACACTTTGATGGTTTATTACACTAAGTCTATTGGTCTCGGAGCTTTTTAGGAACGCCATATTGGAGTTTCATTTTATTCCAAAATAAAAAAGGGGGATAACAGGAAATGATAAGAAAACAAAGTGTTGCGCAATGGCTACAAGTAGTACGAAAAATTAAAAAATATAGTTGTGGTGAGCCACGATTAAAAGGTAAAAATATGTCGAGATAAAACACCATAAAAAGCTTAAAAAGTGAAAAGAAGGGGGCCAAACGTTTCGGTCACTAAGACCTTCATCAGTGGTAAACAGGGACAAGGAAAAGTAGAGTAGACGTGTCCAACACAAATGGCAGTTTAAACTACTCAGTAAATTTCATGCGTGACTGAATTGTAAACACGCTGATCTTGAACCTAATCGATAACAGAATAGTAAATAAAGGTACACTGTGTAAATGCAATAACTCGAACTTTGTCAATCAATATAAATGTTATAATTGAGATGTATATGTAAAATTGTAAATATAAATAATCAAAATAATATTAATAATAATAATAAAAGACCAGATGAGATCAGACAGACAGATGAAAATAATTATGAATAGAACTGTTTTTTTACATTCATACCTTTTGGGCGAATACTGCCCAAAAAGTGTATGATGCGTTGTTCTAAAAACTGTCTGGATTTTTCACCACTGTCAGTCTGTACTAGAACGGTGACTTGCATGTCGAGTTCATTATGATGTGGTCTTACAAAATGGTTGCCGACTGGGCAATCATCCTGTTTCTTAACGGAGCGTAAATGCTCAACAAAACGATCACCGAGGCGTCGACAAGTTTCTCCGACGTACACCATAGAACAGCGTTTACACAGCGTTTACATTTGATGGCATAAACCAAATTTTCGGTTATGCAAGAAAAACCGTTGTTAATCCGGAAGGTATTGTTGGGGCCCTGGACTTCGTTAGTTTCCCATGTAAAAGGGCAAGTGGAATATCTTGACCGGTTACATCTTCTGGTACCAGAATAATCATGTTTTTTCTTGTTGCGACCACCTATGAAATTACTCTTGACGAGATGCTGACCTATGCTTTTCCCTTTTCGGAACGCTGTCAAAGGAAGGGACGTGAAAACATCGGCCATCAAAGGATCCTTCAAGACAATTGATTTAAAGTTCTTGAGTAAGATATTTTGTATCGCAACATTGTGGGGATGATACGTTAGGGCCAGAGGGACACGATCATCAGTGGAACGCTGCCTTGGTCGTAGTGTATTGCACCTGTCCTCTTTGGCAACGGAGTCCAGGGCCTTGTTGATAACCTTATTTTGGTATCCCCTCTTTCGGAAAAATGATGCCATCTTCTGACACTGCACTGAGTCGAGGAAAGCTCAGATATTGAGACTTTGGAATTGCATTTTTGCAGGACACCGGGTGACATGATGAATAATTCAGATAGGAGTGTGTGGCGATGGGTTTATAAAAGACAGATGTAGAAATGAGCCTGTCATTTATATAACATTCAATGTCGAGAAATGGGAGATTTTCATTGCTGATGGTGTATGTGTATTTGATGGCCGGATGGAAAGAGGAAACAAAGTCAATAAATGACTGAAGCTCTCGTTTGCTGAGAGATGATGCACCAAAGACATCATCAATGAACCTTTTGTAAAGTTCCGACAATGGGCCTTGGTACTCAGCAAACATCTTTTCCTCCAGGTAACCAACAAATAAACAAGCGAAGCTGGGTCCCATTTTGGTACCCATAGCCACCCCAGTCGGCAACCATTTTCGAAGACCACATCATAATGAACTCGACATGCAAGTCACCGTTCTGGTACAGACTGACAGTGGTGAAAAATCCAGACAGTTTTTAGAACAACGCATCATACACTTTTTGGGCAGTATTCGCCCAAAAGGTATGAATGTAAAAACACAGTTCTATTCATAATTATTTTCATCTGTCTGTCTGATCTCATCTGGTCTTTTATTATTATTATTAATATTATTTTGATTATTTATATTTACAATTTTACATATACATCTCAATTATAACATTTATTTTGATTGACAAAGTTCGAGTTATTGTATTTACACAGTACTATTCTGTTATCGATTAGGTTCAAGATCAGCGTGTTTACAATTCAGTCACGCATGAAATTTACTGAGTAGTTTAATCTGCCATTTGTGTTGGACACGTCTACTCTACTTTTCCTTGTCCCTATTTACCACTGATGAAGGTCTTAGTGACCGAAACGTTTGGCCCCCTTCTTTTCACTTTTTAAGCTTTTTATGGTGTTTTATCTCGACATATTTTTACCTTTTAATCGTGGCTCACCACAACTATAATTTTTAATTATCGGATTACAGGAAACATCTACAATGGCTGAAAATTACAATTACATACTACAATATACCAGGAACAACACATTGAAACAAAAATAAGATAAACGTAAAGAACGATAGGAGCTCGGGACAACCGAGTGATGCTGCTTTTGCTGTTGTTTTATTTGATGTAAACAAAAACTCCATCTACCAAAGCGTACCCCTGACAGGAAAATGTTGCATGAAATAACAAATAAGCTAAAGGTTGCAAGCAATTACAAATAATTACAAACGAGTAGTACTTACTTTTCAGCGTCTTCTCCTAATACCTTAGTTAATAATGTTTTGATTGATCTGCACTGAAGGGACATATGTTGTCGCAATAGCCATATGCAGAAAATAAATTTATAGTTACTTCGGTAATTTGTTATCTAATACCTTATTAGTGGGTTTGTTATATCTATTTGATCCTTTAGCCAAATCTAATTTTTAACGGCTTGCAATTAATGGATATAAAATTCCACAGTTTGCACATGAGAAATTTTATGGACATGTCCATTTATATTTTGACCTTCTTACAACCTAGTAATAAGAATGTTGATACCATTTATTAATTTTGTTTCCAATATGCGATTTTTGTTTGGCACATCTGTTGGACAATTAGCTCACTTGTCACGAGTAGTTGATACTGCTCATTGTATGTATAGAGATTGCTCTCAACACCATTTGCAACGGGGTTCCAAAAAAGGGGTTCTAATATAAGTGTTTAATTTTTTTGTGGTCAATTTTGCATACATTCTTCACGATATAGAAAAAAAATCTGAAAGAGGGTTGTTTCAGACCCCGGAACTATCCGCCAATATCTTATGACTATTATATTCTTCTTAATCGGTATGCTACACTTGTTTTTGAATGACCCTAATGTAACCTGCCATCATTAAATTAAATTTAAACATCAGAGAAGAACAACAACATGCATCATTACGAACCCTGCATTATATATATTGTTAACTGACTTACACCATGGCAAGTAGTTTGCAATCAATTGTAATCTGCCAGGGACTGTCCAACGCAATACCAATCTGCAAAATGAAAGCACTATATGCCATTAACTATAATGATAATAAAAGAAATGAAATAATTAGTCATAAATTTTACGCAAATGTCATTTTTTGATCACTACGCAACTAGTTTAGTCTTCCAAACAAGGTTTTTAATGCCTTTGTTCTCATTATTTTCCATCTCTCTTTAATCACGACACAATGGATTTGTCGGAGGCAGATCTTAGAGACCATTAAACCTTAAGGTTTCAAACTTAGTAGAACATAAGCCCCATATATCTAGATGTATAGTTATTAAAATTCTCAAAGTAGGGTTTATTTAGGGTACTTTTTCGGGGTCGTCCTTCACTGACTCTATTGGAAAATTACATTTTGAATGTTCACTGTATCTCAATCTCAACTTTTACCATTAATTACGTAAAACATCATATTAAGGTTTTTGTTTGACGTAAGGTGAATTTCAACAGCATTAGAAATTAACAATAATTACCGTTGCCATGGCAAAGTACAAAATTGAAATTTGAGAAAATCGTATTTACTATTAACATTTTATGTTTACATGTATCACAGCTATATGTATTACTTAGGTACATGTAATAAGGGGAACCCTGCTCTATTTGTTGTTGTTGTTGTTTTGTTTTTGTTTTTTTCTTTTCTTTTGTTTTGTATTTTGTTTTGTTTTTTTTTTTTTTTTTTTTTAAAGGGGGTAAAATTGTTTGTAATCGATAGTGGAGAATTTTTTAGCGTTGGAAACCGGGTCAAAATATTAAATTTGGGGAAAAATGTGATTTGTACTGCATTTTATGTTTTGATTTTCACTTAATGTATAAATCAAATTAAAGGGGGAACCATGAATTTTTTTTTCAAAGGGGTGTAATAATACCCATTTGTAATATGATTTTTAAAATCTCCTTTGATCTTTCAATGCTCTAAAGGTCGATATTCTGTGTAGAATGCATTAATTTCACTATTTGGAAGTTATTGCACTGTAGAAAAGTTCATTTCCTGCACACAATACAAATGCAATGGGATAGGAGGGGCTTAATTCAGTGCATTAACTTCATGCAAATTAGATGATAATGCATTGCTTGACTCCTCCCTCAGAAAATACACAAGCAAATGAAACTCATCTTGATTTTATTATTGTAAACAGCTAATGTTAGTAAACAACTAGTGCCTATGGCATGGAAATTTTACTCGGGCGTTTCTTGTCAGAAAGATGATTTTCATATGTTCCTTTTTATACATGTCTTTTATTCAAAATTTGTCAAATTTTGAACGTTTATTCTTCTTCTGTTCCAACCAATGCCCCCTCCCAAACAGCGAATTGCCATTCAAATTTACTAGTATTTTATAGTCGGGGAACGTTTATGGTCTGAAGATACAACACATATTGCGAATGTCTTTTCTAAAAAGGAACCTTATAACTCAATATGGACAGAAGTCCCAGGTTCTTCTGCCAACGGTCCTAGCAAATAGAAAAAAGGCCGCAAGCATGGCAGAGGTATATCGGACTTTATTGGCGGATGTAACTGTTCATTAAAATGCAGAAACTAAATGCTAATTATGCAAAGATGGGGGACGAACATTTGATTTCTCGGGGGACGATTTTACCTAGAAAAATCATTTATTTTCATTTTCCCAATCCATTATTTTCGCAAAATGTCACATCAAATCATGTATTTGTGATGCAACATTTTTTTTTGTTTAAAATCAAATCCCGAAAATCAGATGGTCGTCCCCTTATTGTTGTGTACAGAAACGTTTTGTGTTGGATCTACAAAATACCTATTATGTATACATGAGTGAAAGTAGCATTTGGTTTTTCGGGGATGGGGGTGGCTATGATTTTTTTTTAAATAAATAATTTATTTATTTTGATTTTGAGGTACAAAAAACAACAAAAAAGAAATAAATAAATAAAAAAAAACACCAAATTACCTTACAAACTGCAACGCAACAATACCTCTTGAAATGTGTACTCGTTTTCAATCACATGCTAATTGTACGTTATTGTTACCTGTCATTCATTTTAAATCATAAGAATATTCACGCACTCTTGGTAAAACGTTTTTCATTGGTCATATTACAAATCATATATAGCACCACCCTACTCATTATATACAATTATGGTCTTTTGTAGAGGCCGATATGGGTTTTAATAGACCTAAAAATTAATATTGACCGACGCCGGAGGCGGAGGTTAATATTAGGATTTTCAGGTCTATTAAAACTCATATCGACCGATTCAAAAGTCCATAATTGTTTTATTACATAATAATAAAATGCATCATCTTACTTGGTAATTGTAAGGGTTTTCAACGACTTTTGTCAGGATAACATATCTTGTAAAATTGTCATTTGTACTTATTTTTCAGTGTGCTTTCTGATCTCTTCATACAAAGATTCATGCATCGAGAAGCTATCAGTACATTATTTTAGGTTTATGACATTTTTATTTGATTTATATATATGTACAAAAACACATGTAATATGTACTGTACACGAAACAAGTAAAGAAAATCAATCGATTCTGCAAGATGTACAAGTCTCCCCCCCCCCCCAAGTTTAGACTTTTTCATGTAATAAATAAATCATGAGAATTAGAAATTCCACCCTTTTAGTAGAACCAACCTTGCGTTGCTCAGTCTTAAATTCCTGTGATAAGCAGGGAGAAATTTGCAGAACTACTAAATTGCATACCCCGACTGTGAATCGCATGTTCTTAGTTTCGATCACCTTCCGGGTATTTGTAAATAGCAGTCTACTTTTTGCAAAGTGCTTCTAATGTGAATAGAGAACAACAAACGTCTCCTGCTAGCCCAACGCCATTTTCTTCCTTCGATATTTGATTTCCCGAACTTACTTATAATACGGCAATTCTGATTGGCCTAAAGTCGCGTGACCGCAAGTAATGCTGTTTTTCATTGGCTATTTAAAACGGCGAGTCAATATCGTTTTTAAGCAGACCTGAGAAAAGAAAGTGAAAGTAAAAGCGAGTCAATTCGATTTTTAATTGAATATCATGTGGCAGGTTTTCTACTATTATACCACTATTATAACCATTATGTAATAAAAATATTTATTGCACTCAAACTGCTACGCGGTTTTCGTGCAATTAATATTTTAATTCGTAAGAGCGGTGCTATATATATAATATGGATATGGATATAGAAATGGGAGTTCGTTTTGGAGACTTTTGTGTTTCGCTTTGCGAACACGGTTACATTGGTAATGAGTTGGTCATAAGTTTTTATGGATGGTATCATTAGAAAAATATATTTGCTGTGAGAATCGAATTCAAAGGCAACGTTACAGCTAGGGTCACATAATTACTCTTTACAAAAAATAATTTTATATTCTTCACCGATTTTTACAAAGACTGGATTGTGTTGAAATGTGTATTTATATTTTGTTGTCATAGTAAAAGTAAAATCTAACGTATACAAGATAAGATATGGGTAAACCCATATCCAAGGATACTCGATTGTTCACATACCTGTAGTAATACCTGTACAATTTTGAAAAGGATCATTTTCAAACAACAAAAAAAAAAAAAAAAAAAAAAAAAAAAAAACAAAACAAAACAAAACAAAACAAAACAAAAAACAAAACAAAACAAAAAGATGCGTTTATGTTTGTGAATTTTTTATTTCATATTTATAGTGTTCGTTTCTTTGGATTCTTCTTGTCATAAGCTCTCAGGATCGCCATTAGCCCTTTCTGTTTCTTAGCAATATGGAAAATGGGGGGGGGTCAAAACTGCACATGAACTAGATAATACACAGTTAGGTCTTTATTTGATTTTAATTGAAATAAATGCCTTTCAAAATCTAGAGACATACAGAGAAAAAAACAACTACTCGAAATCATTAACATCACGCATGTAAACTCGCTCCAATGATGCAACACTAGAATCCGTTCGGAACTCGTCGTAATTTTAGTCAAAGTTTACCTGTACGGCATAATGTTCCGATGGTAAAGTTATTGTCGTCATTTAATAATTGTGCTAACCTGATATTACAATTAATATCTATGAGAATTTATCAATTTTCAATTAAAATAAAACGTTTTGTTGACATTTCTGTACAGTTGTGATTAAAATTACAGGTATTGGGAATTAAAAATCGACTTACCTCACGGGAAGTCTCGCGTTATTACCGATTTTTACAACGGATTAACTAGGAGTTTCTAATCTTTGTCTCTGCAACATGTAATACAATCACTAATTTGACAGATATTTGCGGGCATAGGGGTCTTCTATTTTAGTTTTGTTTGCTGTTTGCTGTTTGTTTGTTTTTTTTCACAATTCTAATTATTATTTTAGATAATAATAATACGACTTTTTAACCATTCCACATTTTTATTCAAATCAAAGTGAACTAATACTATACGGAACGATTAAGGATTTTAAGCCATATCTTTTATTTCTAAAAATAATTGATATACGATGTATATCCATAATGAAATATTTCCGGTATAAGTTAACAAACATCAAGATGTAGACAGGAATAAAAGTCCCTTCCTTGATAAACTGGAGATTTCTTTGTGCATCGTGCTTCAAATAAATAAATTAGTGAGGTACTACAAAGTGTACTTTTGTTAAACCATTTCAAACGTTAGTTTTTAAACTATTACGTACTATAGAAGAAGATTTGAAACATCCTTTATTAATGCAAAATACGATTGTCTTGGAAGTTCAACTTATTTCCCATCATGAGCAATGCAGAAGCATGATAGCAAAAATGTATTTATGATAGTAGTGGGATAATTGATACAATTGTCGCAACACATTTTGTTTTTAATTAATACTATTCTTTAATTCGTAATATAGGTTTTTGAACAATTGTGATTTTCATGTACTTACATATCAACAATGCGGAAAAAATTCCAGCTGCCATCATCGAATCCAATTTTTATGTGTACTTGCACATAGATCACTTCACACAGTGTGCTCATATCAGTTCACCTCGTCCCTTCGTTTTGTCCTTCCATGACAGTACAATCAAAGTGTAAGTAACAATTACTTCTGGAATATGTCCTTACTAGATGAAATAATTAAAAGAGTGAAAAGATAAATTCTCATGTCCCCAGATGCATGACACTGTATATCCAATGGTTTCCTGTTATATCTTTAATTTCACATCTGTAATCAAAAAGTGTTAGGAAAATATTGGTCAGCGATCTTGCTTCTATGAAATTCAGGTTAAACATATGCATTCATCATTTTTGTTTTACAAAGAAAAATAAATCAAAATCAAAATAAATAAAAAATAAAAAAGTATAGTTTTCAGAAATTTATACATAAACTATTTGCAACACATTCACTATAAAAGCAGCAGAAATAAAGTAACGGTACCGTTATAGAAATATTGTTGCTATACAGGGGATTGATATTCTAGTCCTGTTCATCAGAGAACAAATAGTACCTCTTAAAATAAAAGTGGCGCGTCCCATCTTAAAATTCAACACTGTAGTATTAAAGACAAGTTTATGACATTTTGATAAAATATCATACAGTCCAAAATGCTTATCTTAATATACTTTAAGAAGTTTGTTTCACAGAGATATGGCCGTAACTATCATTGAAGCCGTTGAAGTAACTTGCATTAATTAAAATAATGAATGATAAATATATTACAGTCTTGCAAGTCACTCTCTTGAAAGGAATGTTAGTTGTCATGACAATATTATAATAGTTTTAGTTACCATATTGAAAATGTTTGGTTATGTACAGGCACCCATAGGGGAGGGACTAAATACACGAGAAAGGTCTGTTTTCGAGTGTATGTAGCCCTTCCCCTATGGGTGTCTGCACATAACCAATCGTTTTCAATATGGTAAATAACATGAACCAAAGTTAACTTTTCAGATAATGGGAGCAAAACCACCAATGTTTATATATCTGACATTTTCAAGTACAATAAACATAAAGACTGGAAAATATCACAAATATGTTGGATGTATTTACTATAGAAATTAAATCTGTCATCATCTCGTACTATTGTATGAATTGTTTCTTAAAACTTGGTGTTATAGAAATCAAATCTGTCATCATCTTGTAGTTTGTTACATCTAAATACCGGTAGTATTATGTAACATCAGCTGTAGTTTTTAAACAAGTTTAAACGACTTTCTACAAGCAAGATGGATGTTGATTTTCTGAATGTAGATGGACATTGGGATGAATCAATTGATGACGTAACACTGTCCCAATATGTACATATATCCAAATTGACCATGAAATGTCTTAGAAATTGGGTGACATTACACTTTCTGAAGCGCTGGATAGTAAGAAGCGCAAAAAAGTATGAATAATGCAGGAAATTTATTGGGTTCCTCAATTCAAAATGCAAGTATTAACTACCGCTTTTTTATTTTAGTTTCTTTATCATTGTAAACCCATATCAAATGAATAAATTCTTATCATATCAGTATGGCTGAATGTTTAGGAACTTCAAAAATGACCAACATCATTGGTCACTTTGAACTTTGACCCCAAACCTTGTGATTGAATTATCTCGAAAGGGGTAAATGAAAGTTGATAATATGTAATGACAAAAATGTTTATTAGGTCATGACGAACCTTTGTTACATTGGAGCGAAACTTTATGATGAACCGTTCATGAGTTATGCCCTTGAAAATTTCATCATATCTTTTAACATATTTTTTTTCTCGAAAACGGTAAGAGAAAGAAACCTGGAACCTTTTCCATTCAACTTAAGTGATATGTGTTACATATAAAAATGCAAAGGTCAAAGGTCATTGGTCACTTTGAACTTTGACCCTAGACCTTGTCATTGAAGTAGCTGTAATAACTTTTAGCTGATAACATGTAATTGCAAAAAGGTGCGTCTTGTTAAGATCTACATTTGTTACATTGGGTCCAAAATTATAGGACCAAACGTTTTCGGCATATGGACCAAAACCGATTTTGATGTCGTATTTTGGGGGTTTTTTGTTTGTAGCTCAAATACCACTGAAGATACAGCTTCCTCACTGTGTTGAAGTGACGGTGACTCCTAGATGCTTTGCTTTGGGTCGTTTTAACCTGGAGATGGGGTGTTGTCTCCTTGACATTTACTTCATTTCCTTTCTTTTTCATATTAGATATACAAAATTTTCCGGAAGAAGGGACCTTCGAAATGAGGTCGAGGTCAAAGGTCAAAGTCACACCCCATAACTTTATTTCATAATTGAGTATCCATACATACCCATATTAAGCTTGTAATGTTGGTTTCATCAAGAAATCAATAATGAAAACGTTATGACGCAACTTTCATTCTGACACAATACAGAAATATTTTGACCTGTGAATAAAAGCACTAATAGCACTGATAGACGAAACATAATGAGCTTAAGATACAAATACTTCCATAAGAATAAAATCAAAGATTTCAGAACTTTGTGATCAATATAAACACAGCATTTTTTTCAAAGCACAATTGAGTATGGAATCTGGTTTGGGTGACTTATGTTTCCATGCAAACATATCACCACTCGTTATGAAGTCATCCAAACGAAGTTTGGTGACTTATTGTTTTTACTCTGTTGCTTATTAAGTCTCCCTAACGAAGTTTTGGGAGACTTGTTTTTGCTGTGTTTCTTATTATTATTATTATTATTATTAATACTTTTTGTTTTTACTGTTTCTTACAATTCTTCTTATTATTATTCCTCATCTTCTAGCCCGAGTTTTGTCCACTCATTTTCTCAAAGATGGTTAGTTAAATCTTAGGGAAACTTGACACCATAGTAGATATCAGCCCCAAGATGTGCAAAAAGGTCTTGGAATTTCAAAAGTGACCACCGTCATTGGTCACTTTGACCTTTGACCTCAAACCTTGTAATTTGAAATATTTAGATAACTCTTCCATTTATAAATTGGACTCGGACGTAAGCGTGAATGCTGAAGTGCAAAAATGTAGGTCACAATGCCCTACTTGTTTGGTTCTGTCAAAATAACAGATATTACAAAAACAGGAAAACAGCAAACACCTACAATGGCCAGGAACTACAATCACATGCCACAATTTACAAGCAAACTGCACCAGAAAAACAATAATGAAAACAATAGACAAACATAAATAACGATAGGAACTCGGGATAGCCGGACTTGGTACCTGCACTAGCAAAAGCCAGTGGTAGGGTTAAACCGGTTTATGGGTACCCAAACCTCCTCTTTCTCTATTCCGTTTCCCTATAGTATCATAAACATGCGAATAAAACCCAATACAGGTAGACTACTAACTCAATGACCACTATCTTATGTCTTAATCGTAATCAGGCTGATAGTGATTTTCTTTTTTTTTACCAAGACATTTTTTACTATAATTCAAGTAATGCGTTTGCTCTATTACATCAAAATTTCTATGTACGTAGCTATTTAGAAACAGTTTATAAATTGATACCATAATATGTAGCTCACGTGATTGTAAGTTTTAGTTATTTACAATGCTTTGTTTTTTAAATATTTTATTCAAACGCACCTTACGTTACAACGCTCCGTTCAACTAATTCTAGTGGATTAGCAACGCATACGTTCAATACGAAATTTGAGTGGCCGATATACAACTGCTTATTGTGCTAATTTAAAGACTTTAGTATGTACAAGAAGAAGTTAAAATTGTATAGTTGATGTAGATAGGTTAGATAATTAGTTGAAATTACAGGTGATGACAGGTGAATGCGTTTTTTTTTTATTTCTCATGTGTTTTAATAGAAACATTACCGATGTGAATTTAGATGTTAACTATTGTTTATGTAGAGTTAATTTCTTTATATTTGAGCAATAAAACATCTTTACTGCTGCAGTAAGTCGGCATCGAATGTCCACTGTCTAAATTGTCCTATTTCCTGACCGCTTCGTTACGCACAACTTCCGAATTAGATTGAACGTGGGTTAGACACAGTGCATGTCAGATGTTTTTCCTATCTGAAACCAGATGTGTTTGTGAAACACTACATATACCCCCAGTAGCAGCAACACCCAATTAAATCCATTTTTGACCTCTGTGACCTTGACCTTTGACCTGACCTAATTTTTTTTGGCTTATTTATGTTCCTCTTAATTAGACTAATACATTCTGTGTTCAGACCTAGTGGGATTCCCTGTGTACCTTAGAACACAGGTGGGAGCACCACTAATTACAAAAATTAATACATGTATGTATTTATAAATTCTGGCATCAATTGAAATAAGTGATAAATGTGTTTACATGCAAACACAGAAGTTACCCAAAGGACACCCACTGCAGATCTGGCATTACCAAGATGTAAAACAACTTTCACACCCTCCTTTTTTAATTTACTTATTGTGTTTCTGTCTATCAGTGCTATCAGTACTTTGATTATTTGATTATTGCATCAGATCAGTTCTATCGGTATTCGAATCATCTTATTGCATAAGAGATATTTATATATATATTAGGTATATAGAAATTTAAAAATAACAAGATGTGCTTTGTGAAACACTTATGCCCCCGAGTAGAAGTTAAGAAGAAACATTTAGTAACTTTGAACAACAATGAATGTCCTTCTGACAAAATATTTTGTAGAAATACATTCTGGTATCAACTGAAAAGTTAAATCACATCAATGATGATTGCAATATATGCAAACACAGAAGTCCCTCAACTGACCCTCTGCAATCATCCAAGAATGGTTAAGAAAACAGTTTTAACCCCCCCCCCCCTTTTGGAACATTTAAAGTTAACTCATTGTGTTCTGTTTATCAGTGTTATCAGTACTTTGATTACATCAGGAATATTTTCATACACTTCATCAATACTGGTTCCCAAAAGTGGAAGAATATACAGAAGAGAAGAATGTGATAATCGATATTTTTAGTAACATCCCTCATCATTGATACATATAATACATATATTAATACATGTAAAAAGAAATTGAAGAAATGAAGAAAATATGCTGAATAATTAAAAAGACCAATTTACAAAACAAATTCTATAGATATCAAGAAACATTTTATTCTAAATGAGTTTAACGTTTCTGTATATTAAGACAAAACAAAATAATTTGATTTTTTGGTGACATTTTACCGGACATTCACCTGCCGATGTCAAGGTCACGAGGTCTAATATTCTGGTTCAAACTGTAAGGTCTCTCCACAAGGAATACACATGCAAAATATGAAAGCCCTATCACTTGCTATCCTTGGCTAATTTTGGCTTTACATTTAGATCATATTGGTTATTTGTTCTCTATCAGTTTTTAAATATTTTTGAGTATATGGTCTTCCAAACGTTTAGATTTTATCTGCACTGAAGAGACATAAGTTGTCGAAATGCGCATATGCAGAAAGTAAATTCACAGTAACCTCGGTATTTAGTTACTTGCCATTCAAACGATATACTCAATGTTAAGGTTTTTATGCAGTTGTTCAGATGCCAAGGTCAAGGTCACAAGGTAAAAAATTCTGGTATCAATTAAAAGGTCTTGCCACAATAAATGCACATGCAAAATATGAAAGCCATATCACTTACCATTCAAAAGACATATCCATTGTTAAATTCTATATTTTTTATCAAAAAGCCCATCAAATGCCAAGGTCAAGCTCACGAGGTCAAAAATTTTGGTATTGTCTGAACGGTCTTGCCACAAGGAATACACATGCAAAATGTAAAAGCCCTATCACTTACCATTCGAAAGATATACCCAATGTTAAAGTTTTTGTAGAAATACAGACAAACAGACAGACCAAAAACTATATGCCCACCGAATCTTCGATTCTCGGGGGGCATAATAACAAAACAGTAAACACAATAAGTCATCAACCTGTGAAATACAAAACATGTTCTTTTACCATTCAAAATATATAAAAAATGTAAGTTTCAAATGAAGATACTATACTGAATACTACAAAAGATCTTTTTTCACTACAAATTCTGTAGATATCCAGAAACATTTTTTCGTTGATGACTTTGTTGTTTCTATATGTAAAAGAAAACAGAACTGGATATTGCGTCAGAAATTAATAAATAATACTCTATGCAACATCCCCAACCATTCATATATTTATATAAATACATCTACCTTCATATATTTATATTAATATATGTCATAAGAAATTTGAAAATAATAAGAAACAGAGAAAAAAAACACAATAAGTAAACAAAGTTTTAGGGCGACTTTATAAATACACCTGAAAAATGAAAACACAGTCTATTACCATTTAAAGGATATACAAAATGTTGTTTTAAATGAAGATCTATAGTTTATAACATAAAAGATCTTTTTTGCAGCAGGTATAAAGAAATATTTTCTCGTAGATGAATTTAACAGTGTTTCTATATATAAAAATAAAATAAAACAAAATATAATTTCACATTTGTGGTGAATTTCTATCAGATCGTCACATTTCAAGGTCAAGGTCACCAGGTCAAATATTCTGGTACCAAATGAAAGGTCTTTCCACAAGGAATGCACATGCAAAATATGAAAGCTATATCACCTTCCATTCAAATTACTAAATACCGAAGTTTCTCTGAATTTAATTTCTGCATATGCGCATTTCGACAACTTATGTCTCTTCATTGCAGATAAAATCTAAACGTTTGGAAGACCATAAACCCAAAGATGTTTAAAAACTGATAGAGAACAAATAACCAATATGATCTAACTGTAAAGCCAAAATAAGCCAAGGACAGAGCTTTGCATGAGGGAGATACTCCTTAGTTTTTCACAAAATTTACATAAAATTAGATATTGAAAGGTTTCAAATACAATCGGCTTTCGGGTCAGCACCGAAGTACTGACAACTGGGCTGGTGAATACCCTCGGGGACTAACAGTCCACCAGTAGTGGCATCGACCCAGTGGTAACAAATAACTAAATACCGGAGTTACTGTGAATTTAATTTCTGCATATGGGCATTTCGACAACTTATGTCTCTTCAGTGCAGATAAAATCTAAACGTTTGGAAGACCATAAACCCAAAGATGTTTAAAAACTGATAGAGAACAAATAACCAATATGATCTAAATGTAAAGCTAAAATAATCTAAGGACAGAGCTTTGCAAGAGGGAGATTAATTTTTAACAAAATTTACAAAACATTAGATATTGAAAGGTTTCAAATACAATCGGCTTTCGGGTCAGCACCGAAGTACTGACTACTGGGCTGGTGAATACCCTCGGGGACTAACAGTCCACCAGCAGTGGCATCGACCCAGTGGTAACAAGTAACTAAATACCGAAGTTACTGTGAATTTAATTTCTGCATATGCGCATTTAGACAACTTATGTCTCTTCATTGCAGATAAAATCTAAACGTTTGGAAGACCATAAACCCAAAGATGTTTAAAAACTGATAGAGAACAAATAACCAATATGATCTAAATGTGAAGCCAAAATAAGCTAAGGACAGAGCTTTGCATGAGGGAGATACTCCTTAGTTTTTAACAAAATTTACAAAAAATTAGATATTGAAAGGTTTCAAATACAATCGGCTTTCGGGGCAGCACCGAAGTACTGATTACTGGGCTGGTGAATACCCTCGGGGACTAACAGTCCACCGGCAGTGGCATCGACCAAGTGGTAACAAATAACTAAATACCGAAGTTACTGTGAATTTAATTTCTGCATATGCGCATTTCGACAACTTATATTTATGTCTCTTCAGTGCAGATAAAATCTAAACGTTTGGAAGACCATAAACCCAAAGACGTTTAAAAACTGATAGAGAACAAATAACCAAATATGATCTAAATGTAAAGCCAAAATAAGCTAAGGACAGAGCTTTTCATGAGGGAGATACTCCTTAGTTTTTAACAAAATTTACAAAAAGTAAGTGAGAACCGAACCGTCAATCCAAAAGCGAACAATCCAAGGACAATGGCAACACCAGAAACAAAAAAGGCGGAAAAAAAACAGAGACACAACATGGGTACGGCACAGAAAAGAAAAATGAAGACACTCACACACAAAGATGAACAACACGGACCCAATAAAAAACCATGGGTGAGATCAGGTGCATCTCCTGCTTCTTATAAGACACCCGCCGTGTTGAA
Organism: Modiolus philippinarum; assembly: GCA_002080025.1. NCBI lineage: Eukaryota > Metazoa > Mollusca > Bivalvia > Mytilida > Modiolidae > Modiolus > Modiolus philippinarum. Next base: position 18,834 of record MJUU01047479.1, on the reverse strand, counting down.
CATGTCAAATCCGGTAGTAAAGTCCAATTCGGTAGAGGAAACAACAATTAAGCTTGAAAGGGAAAGATCTATTGTCATGTGGGAAACAGATATCCCGTAGCGGTCCACAAGATGGTGACGTCGACCGTAAAATTTATGGAGGGATGACTTCAAGTTTTGGGTAACATACCCTTGTTGAAGTAGCCTATTTGTGAGCAACCGGGCTCTATCAAGGAAGTCACTGTATAGAACACAGGCTCTTGAATAGCGAATGAGCTGGGAGATGTAAACCCCATATGCCGGCGCTGTTGGGATGTTGCTACAAAGAAAAGGGAAGTTTACTATTGGAAAGGTGAAGTCATCGCGTTTGTCGTACAGCTTAGTTTGAAGTCTCCCTCTGTTGTCAATTTCAAGGTGAAGGTCAAGGAACGAGGCTGATGTAGAAGTGTCTGTGGTATCCTTAATTTCGAGCTCTTTTGGATAGATCAAATGAAGAAAATCACCAAAGAGAGGGTTGTTTAGCGACAAAATATCATCTATATAACGGAAGTTAAAATTAAAGGATTGTCCCAGTTTTTTATCTTTATTTTGAAGAAGCCCTTCGATGAATTAGATATTGAAAGGTTTCAAATACAATCGGCTTTCGGGTCAGCACCAAAGTACTGACTACTGGGCTGTTGAATACCCTCGGGGAATAACAGTCCATCAGCAGTGGCATCGACCCAGTGGTAACAAATAACTAAATACCGAAGTTACTGTGAATTTAATTTCTGCATTTATTTAAATGATATAACCAATGTTAAAGTTTTTAAGCAGTTGTTCAAATGACAAGGTCAAGGTTACAAGGTCAAATATTTGGGTACCAAATGAAAGGTCTTTCCACAAGGAATGCACATGCAATATATGAAAGCCACATCACTTACCATTTAAAAAATATACTAAATGTTAAAGTTTATTATTTTTTTCAAAAAGTCTATCATATGTCAAGGTCAAAACGACTACAATTTTGGTATTGTTTGAAAGGTCTTGCCACAAAGAATACACATGCAAAATATGAAAGCCCCATCACTTACCATTCAAATGATATACCCAATGTTAAAGTTTTTGTGGACAAACAGACAAACAAACAGACAGACAGACAGACAGGCCAAAAACTATATGCCCACCCGAATCTTCGATTCTCCGGGGCATAAAAAATTGAACCTGACCGCTCGACAGACAAGCAAACAGCTTGACATTTTGGTGTCTTGTACCAGATGAAAGCCTGAGAATAGTTAGTGACATGTAATAGGGTCATGTGCGTTGATTTTTAGCTAGAAGTTTGTTTGGTTGATTCAGATTAACTTACTCTCTCAAGCCTAAATAAACAGATTAAAGCTCTATGCGCACAAGTGCATGCATGCACAACTGTAGTCTGTAATGTCTGCTTGTATAATGTCTCCTTGTATTAGTGTTCCGAAAGTGTTATAGCTTCGGTTGTTTTCTAGACTTTCCTTTGCGCATGTTTTAACCACAATATTATTCTCGGCTTACCATTTCCGCCCCGAACATTTTGAGTTTCTTTCTAATTTCTTTTGTCAAAAATAATCTCCTGGTCAAAAGAATTATCAAGTTCCTGCCCGGTAATTTTTTAGTTAGTTTATCATTTAGTTGTCAAAAAAAATTCTGGGCTTTAAACTTCCGCCCCGGTAATTTTTGTTTCACAAGATATTGAGATGATGCAAAAATTACCGGGCTTTCAACTTCCGCCCCGGTAATTATTGTGCCCGAAGAATTTTGTATGTCCCGGTAATAATTATTGTGTAAGAAGATTTTTGTGGCTATGAAAAATCTTCGGGCATTAAATATAATAATAACCGGGAAATACCGGAAATAATTATGAAACCCGGTAATAATTATTTAAGTATACTCTATATTTAAAAAAAGATTATTACCGAGGTTCACTGCGGCTTTCCATACTTCTGAATATTTCGATTATCTTGTATATGAATCTTTTTGTAACAAACATGAACTCCAACATCCCGTATTACGTGAATGTCGATATTAAAAGGAGGAGTGTCATTTCCTCATGCATTTTTACAGATGGACATTGAAACAGTGTTCGTGTCAAATATCTAACGAAGCCTATTTCAATCTTGCGATGTAATACGACGACCCCCTGATTTTCGTCTACGTGTGCTACACGTAGAATATATATTGCAAGCGAAATGTTGAAACTCTGCAAAAATCTGGAGCAACCATAGAAATATTGGAAGTCAACGACTTGCAATACAAAAGCAATATATTGGTGAGACAAATGGAGAAAGGGGAACAATACCCCCCCCCCCCCCACACACACACACACAAACAGACAAGCAAAACAACAGGAAGTTATTTCAGCATCAAAAAATTACGGAAATTGAGCTTTAATATTTATATATTGTATTGTTTTTGATCCAATCGTATTGCAACGGATAACAGTGTTTGTAAGAGTACTTTGCATGCTTTACATATTTCTTCGCATCCATGAAAAAAAAAGAGAATGGATGTAGCGTTATTTGATATCTACATGTAGCAAAAGAACTCCTCTCCGACCTGTGCTAGGGACCGTCTCACTATAAGTATGGAGTAAATACAAGGGTAATTTTTTAATGCCACGATGTGACTCTAAGTAAAGAACAACAGTAAAATCGTTGTGCCATTTATTAGTCCTGCCTTGTATACTGTGCAAAAAGGCATTTAAAATTGCGTACCTTTATTTTCGTCTCGGTACATGAGCAGAACCCTTAATTCTAACAATAAAAACAAATTGCACAGTGTGTTCATTTACTGCAATTTATGGGATTTGAAATACATCGGCAAACGAATACCGAAGCAAGAACGAGGAAAGGGGGATTCTAAAATCATAAATCACGGCAATTCACGTCCAACTCGAATTGAGACAGTATGTCAAAGACAAAACAAATATACAAAAATGAACATGAACGCCACACAAATAAAGCACTAGCAGCGTGAACCCCTATGAAAACTTAGGTATCATCAGGTGCTCCGGAATCGCGTTTTGTTACAAAGAATCGTGACTTTTTATCAATCTTTTCAATATTTTTTTCATTGTTTTTCAAGATAAATGCTTTGATTATACACTGTCCGCTTGATCTGAATTTTCACAAGTTCTCCTTTTCACAAAAATTACATGTATATATTTTGCCAGGAAGCTCACGCGAGATTTTTTCTATTTATAAAGCAATGTCAACAGAATGAAAAGTCAAAAAAATTAAATAAGTCAAAGTTATGTAAATTAAATAAAAGAACATCACACAGACCAAATTATTGTAGAACAATCACACAACACATAGATATGCAATATATATAAATGCTCAAAATTACAATAATATAGACAATCTGCCAGGGCACTACACAGAAAAAACACAAATAAGACAAAAGACAAACGTTAACAACGTAAGGAACTTGGGACAGCCGCTAAATGTAACTTTCGCAATATTCAATAAAGTTCTTCATAACTCACACAATAGCTACATATTGACTTCGGTCATTACTGTATATCTCAGTGTTGAAAATGCATATTCATATATTCCGGCAAAGCATAGCATTAAGAGTAAATATGCTTTTTTTACAAATTTATTATTGAAGGCATATTCAATAAATAGCTTGTCTCTTCCAGTTGAAAATTGATCATCCAATATTTATAATTTAAGTCGTTGCCATCTAAATCGTAATGTATAAGAACTTGGTACTATCTGACAGTATATAACGAGGTAGTATTAGGCGCCATATATCCATTACATCCATGTCCAACACAGCAGAGATGACATTCATATACATCCGGTGTTGGTATGTCTCCATATTGTTTACAATAGTCATGGTGAAATGAATCATTTATCCACTGTTGGTCACATGTATTCTTATTTGCACATCTGAAAATACAAGTAAATAAAATACGGGAATTCTGAGATGTGTTCAAACCGGAATAAATTTCGGATACTATACGAAAAAACCAATACTTCAATAACGCGAGAAGGAATCAAGAATTAATGAACATTGTTGAGCTAAGGTAGGTGTTATAGCGCTCCAGGTTAATTGTTTTTCGTCAATTAAAATTTAGATAAAAGATTGTCACATCTTTGAACAATTAAAAGCATACACTTCAATTTTCAAAATTATTTTGTGTTTCATATGGTATATATTTTTTCAATCAGTCAAGAATCCAGTCACTTCGTCTCACTGTTATCTAAGGCGATCGTTTCTGCCTTCAATTACACGAGAGTTCCTATCTCGAAAGTCCCGTATTGAAGGCTTCATATTCAATATGTATCAATGCCTTAATGTATAATTGTGCATCGATGTTAACAACTTAGCTTTAGAACAAATGCAGTTAACATGAAAAAGAAAGAAAATTAATTGGGTAAATGTCAAAGAGACAACATCCCATCTGCAGGTTAAAACGTGTCAAAGAGACAACATCCCATCTCCAGGTTAAAACGTGTCAAAGAGACAACATCCCATCTCCAGGTTAAAACGACCCAAGTGACATGGAAATATTTATATATTTGTATAGATTCATCCTTGTTAATAACAAAATACCGAAGTTACTGTAAGTTTAGTATCTGCTTATGGCAATTTAGACAACTAATGTCTCATCAGTGCAGATCAAATCAAAACATTTGGGAATACATTTATCTAAATATATGAAAAGGCTGATAGATAACAAATTAAAAATAGGATCTAAATATGAAAGCCTAAATCAGCTGTACAAAAGGTAAAGGTTAAAAAGGTACAAAAAGATGAATTAAATATTATTCATAAACTCAATCGTTTTCAAAAGAAATACAAAGCTTATAGTCAGATTAATTAAGGACAGTATTTCAAAACATATTAAACAGTGTTTCAATTTATAGCAACAAGTGTGTAATGCACAACCGCCTTGATTGCAACGATACGCGTTTACTAATGACGAGGAAAATTTCCCTTCAGGGATCCGCAGAAGAATGATGAAATTCAAAGTCATCAAGTTCTATTTTTGGTACCCATAAACCGGTTTAACCCTACCGCTAGCTCTTGCTAGTGCCGGTACCAAGTCCGGCTATCCCGAGTTCCTATCATTGTCCATGTTTGTCTTTTGTCATTTTATTGTTTTTCTCGTGCGGTTCCCTGGTGGATGGTGGCATGTGATTGTGGTTTACGGCCTTTGTAGTTGTTTCCTGTTATCTTTCTTATATTAACTATGTTCTCTGTGCATTTTATCAATTGAATGTCACGTTCTCATAATTTTTTATTTTATCTGTTTATATTACTAGATATTTCATTACGTCCACAGTTATCTTACAAGTTAAACTTAACATATTCACGTTTCAGTGTTTAAGATACATGGATTTTAAACTGAGATGAATTAAAAATGAAGACAAAACCTCATTTTTGCTTCCAGTTGTGCTAAGTTGGGATCCTTATGATCATGTTAAATAAATAATTGTGTTGATAGGAACTAAATAACCTAAATAACAAAATACCGAAGTAACCGTTAAAGTTAAAGCAGTTAAAGTATGCTTTTCTACATATAAGATAGATATCACAAAGTTTGAAAGCTCGGATTTTTATTAAATTGTAAAGATTCCAATTTTCTTTCCGTGAAATTAGCATCAAAGAGTGCTTCATTTTATATTGCCATATGCATTGCATAAATGGATTTATACATGTACAATATATATAAGTTACCTTTTAAATACATCAAGATTACCATATTGATCTTTTACAATATCTGTCATGCAAAAATGTTCATCTTGTAAACATGGCATTAAAGAACTTGCTTGAACTTCGTCCATACTACATGGTATTCCGAGATTTTCATCCCCACATTTATGACAAAATCGTTGTTTCTCTGTAATGAATTATCCTCATCTTTAGCACAGATTACATTGTATCCTTTCAGTAAGGTATTTACGTTTTTTGATGTATAGAGAAGCAAATACCTGTAAGTATTCTTTTTTTTTATTTTACAGATGTGTTGTTGCATTCCGGCAATAAAACATTCATTCTAAAGATATTAATACTGATGAAGAATTATGTTCAATCTCGCTTTGTACGAATCGGGCGTTTTTGATAATTTTATGCAAATGATATGGGAACGCATCAACGCTCAAATTAGTATGAAAATACCTTGGAAAATACAACTGAAGGGACATTACCATTTATTAAACAACGGCAGTAGGAACAAAGCACAAGATGACATAAATAAAAGTCCAGAGACAAGGCAAAAGCAAGAACACCAGAAGACGGAAGACCAAAGACGCTTCACAACCACAAAACATTAATATTACAAATATAACAATAAAAACTAAAGCACTGACAGAGTGAACTCTACAAAAATTACATCAGGTGCTCCGAGAGGGGCAGCATGTCCTAAATATTTGTATGAAGTTTGCCGAGTCCGCAACGCTGGAAATCTTAAAAGAACATATCTGAATATTTTATTTGCACTTTCAAGGGTGTCTGGTTATTTTGATTCAGTCTTGAAAACGGTCAAACCCCATATCAATTTCCATAGAAACGACATTATTAAAATTAATGAACTACTTTCATGTATTCAACGTAACTATACATGAAAAACACACCGGAATTGGATTATAATGTTTTAGATTAAATGATGGCACTGTTAACAATAATGAGATACAAGAGCATTATACTGTGCTATGTCATGAAATATCCACGCATTAAGTATGTGCAGGGTTTTTTTGTTTGAAAAACGAGACTTTGAAATATCACACATGCAAAAACAATACTTTTCTGATTTAAAAGCGAGAAATAGTAATTCTCTTGATTTCTAACCTTTCTTTTCTGGAAACTTGGAAAATGTCGATAAAGACACAAACATAAATAAAATTCAGCTGTTGAAGGCTAAATAATGGTCATATTTCAGTAACAATATGTAGACAATGTACAAATGTATATATGGCGTTTTTAACATGCAATCAGTTCTCGTACGACTTGAATTATTACCATTATTCACTGTGGTCTCAGGAATGGTTGTTACCGTTGATATTATATGAGTTGATGGTCTCAATGTGGTTGATTGTGTGGTTGGAGGCGTTGTCATGGTAGTTGTGGGCGTTGGCAGGGTTGTTATAGGTATTGTTATGTTTGTTGTTGTCATTGTATTGATTGGTGTTGACTTCAGTGAGGACATTGGTGTAAGAGCCGATGGAACAGTTGTTATACGAGCTGTAATTGCTATAATTAAACAAACTATTGATCTTGTACTTGAGAAAAAAATGATACAGTTTATAAATCGCCTTTCGTTTGAAACTAGAAACGCGATGAAGACATTAAGTTAAAGAACGATATTGTTCAAGGACTTCGACGCTGGTCCATTATTTCATTGTTGTTAATATTATTTCATTCGTTACAAGTCCAAAGCTAAACCTAAGAAATTTCATAAAACTTCGGAGCACTTATCTCACACAAATATATTTTGCTTATTCTTGTACTTGAAGTTAAAATTGTGTCCAAAATAAATGCATTACTTATATTGGTAAACAATCTATGTTATCTATGTTTGAATTATTTTTTAAAGTTTTCAATCCTTTGATGTTCTCCTGTCATTTTTAGAGACGTTTGCTTTTCTTTCCACTTTTCTGGTACATGATGCTTATTGTATGCAGTATGCAGAAAATCTTAATTAACAGTAATTTAAAGTATGGTATATGCATGGTATCAAAATTATATAATATAATATAATAAAATATAAGAAAATATAATATTTTTCAGATTATTTAAATTAACCATGAAGACCTCAGACGACAATGGTGAATAAAAGGATATGGAGTAAATGCACATGAGACAAGGTCTCTACAAATACATGGTAAAAAACAAGCAATAATGTATAAAGATATCCTCATTTTCAAAACTCTTTGATATACATGATGGGTAATATCTGACTTTCGTTTGCTCTATCATCAATATTTATCCCAGATCTCTAATTTGTTCTCTATCTATAACAAAGCATACCATCGATACAAAACTGTGAAAGACAAAAACAGGCCTGGATACTGGAACCAATGACTGAATTATAATTACATGGTGTCAAATGGTGCCAATGCTAAAAAAAAAAAAAGAAAAATGCCAGTAGTTGATTGACACATATATGTTTCGATTAGTCATAAATGCAAGTGTCTCCTATTCAAATATCAACATCCCGAATTCGTGGTAAATATTAGTTCTGCAAATGGGCATTTCTCATTGAAGATCTTATGGTGGCTTTGAGTTGTTATTACTCCCCTTTTGGTCGTTGTCTCTTTGATACATTCCCCGTTTCCCTTCTTTTTTCCTATTTCGTCAATGCATATCTCTTCAATACATCGGCAAAAGTATACCGAAGCAATAATGATAAAAGGTGGAGTTCTAAAATCAAAAATTCAGAATCACGGCAGTTCATTTCCAACAAGAATCTCGACAGCAGTGACAAAACAGATAAACACAAATTGACAAGAACGTCACAAAATAAAAGCATTAACAGTGTGAACCCCTGCAAAAAATAGGTATCACCAGGTGCTCCGAAAGGGTAAACATTATCTGCTCCTCGCATGGCACACGTCACACTGTGAGTGAAAAGTACAGTTTTGTCACAGTCGGTGTTTGTCAGTCCGTTAATTAACTTAATGAAGTTAGAGAAAAGCAAAAAAAAAAAAAAAATCCTAATGTGTTTCAAAGGTAAACAGAGTACAATTACCCGTAAGCTTAAACATAACACAAAGAATTTCAGCTAAGGCAGTATATTTCTAAAATTGCGTACTACTGATTTTTTTGAAATTCGGTTTTCGGGCAAGTTGAAAATGTAGTCAATATAAGTTTTCTGCCGAAATGTCTTACTTGTATGTCGGTATTTGGTGTTTTTTTATTGCCAAGAGACGGTATAACATGCAATGTATTAGACTCCCGAGATTGTCATAAGAGCAGTATTATAGTACAGTGTAATTGTTCTTCAATCTAATGACACTAAGCTTTACAGTCACTACATGGGAGATCTAACAACATCCCATTTTATTTTCAGCTCTATAACCTTTGACATCAACCAATCAGAATGCCGTATACATGACTGAAGACATTAAGCTTTAAGATAAAAGCAAGGATTTAGAATGATTAATCGAAAAATACTGTAAAATGGGATGTTGTTAGACCTTCATTAAGTATAGGACAGAATTCGTAGATCTAATTTTAATTAATAGATTGATTGTTCGTACACCAATATTTTATGGCTTACAGTATCTTAATCAAACGTTTAACTGGTTTCTGACTTTCAAATAGATCGACTCACCGACAGTTCAACAGATTATGCATATGGAGCAGACCATGATAAGCGTTTTTTGACATCTGTCGATTCATGTGTGTTCATATTGCAGGTGCTTTAGCGTTGAATGTTGCTAGATATTTTTTGTGGGGTTTAATTTCTTTTTGCAGTGTTTATGCACTTTGCATATATTATTTAGGTTAAGATATAAACATTCTGCAAAAAAATTGTTCATCCTTGCATTCAGTATTCAGGAGATCCTTACTTTATTATCAAACTGACACAAATAGACTAACGTGTAAATGGTAGACTGGAGCGTGTCGCCTTAGGAACATATGTAATATCCGAAGTTATATAGGTTTACATTGACAGTTGTTGTTGATTTCTAATTTGTTTGTTTACCTTTAGTTTGTCCTGTAGTTTTCCTCTTTGTCGCCTCTAATATTGGCATTTTTATATTTTTGATGTTTGGGTATTGCTTTTTTTGCCGATATATCATGATGTTTCACATGTGCAAAAAAGAAACGCATACGACAAAAATGTACGATACATTATCCTTCGAGACGATAAAGTTTAGGATTATGGACAATTCGACGTTACAAATACCAAAATTTACAGATAGAATAATATTTTAAGCACACTTACTTGGCAGTATACCTGAATTTTTCCGTCAACAGCTTGAATTTTCATGCCCTGGAATTACAAGTGTATTGTCAAAATAATTACTTACAAACCAAGTCTAATAATACAACAGTGATATTTTTAAAAGATAAACAAAGCTCATTTTATTATATATCAATTTATGGCAAGATATCTGTTTAGGTTACATGTTTTTCTTGCCTGCTAATTATGCTAGTTTTTCGTCTTTAATTGTCAAAAACCAACTTCTAGGCAAGAAGTATTCTGTTCGTAATAAACTGAAATTTCTTTTTCTTTTTTTTGTTTACAAATAATCAATACACATTGAATTGTCTGTTACAAAACAAAAGTAATTTGCTAAAGCTATACCAAACTTACTACAATAATACAGCTCAGAAACAATTACTTTGTACTAAAAAATGTGGAGATGAAGTTAATACGTATGAAATAACTCTGATGTTCAATCTTACAATTACAATAACAGGTCTTAAATATCAGCATTAAGATTACCAACGTTTTAATGAGGGGTAATAAACACATTTACCGAACAGAGTAGTGAGCACCTTCACATCCAAATGGAACATGACTGAATTCACCGTTTAGTTGTATCTATATAATTTGCAGAATGCATAACACTAAAATTGAAATGTATTTGGAAGATGTTATTAATATCAATGTATCTGATGGTTTTTGTTTTTCATTTGAAAAAAAAAATAAAAAAAACTAGATTTGATTATGGAAAAAGTCCTCGTTCACATGTTGTTGACTAGACTAAAACTTCATTTACTTTACAACCGGAGCAATTTACTGTCTTTCCAGGTTTGATAACATTACAACGTTGTTCCTTTGCTTGGTTTAATCATGTATCAACACATTTTCAACAGTTTTAAATTCTAACGAAAATGCTCAAATGCTGATAAATTCTTATCTCAGCTAACAATTTCCTATATTTGCTTTGATTCAACCCTAAAAAATTCTCCATTTTATCAGGAAGGGTGTAAAGGATATCAAATCAAAATTTTGGTCCGAAAATTAATATTGACTTTTTCCCATAGGCGATTTTCATTTTTTGTAAAAAAAGGTGCAAGAAACATTTTATGATCACCGTCACATAACCAGTTCTTGAAATCAAGAACATTTTGTTCGCTTTCGTTGCATAAAAATGTTTTTTCTTTTTAGTTCAAGATTGCATAAGATTAATGCAATAGTCAGAATTTACAGACGAACTCAAATCCAGCTTAGAAATGTAAAATTAAAACTAATGAATTAAAATTTCGTATCCTGAAACTTTAGACACTTTTTATTTACACCAATTGTTGCTAAGCTTTTTTTTTGTTCAGTATATTTGTCGAGACTTTATTTCATGTGCATTTACTCCATATCCTTTAATCGTTAACAATAATGAGTTGATACTGTTTTATCACTATTCAAACAATTGGTGTCATGCCTTTTTTACAAGGATCTCTTTGTATAATTAAAAGAACCAAGCCATCATTTATTTATCAAACGATTTTGATTTTGTGAGAGATGTGACTAAATTATAATTATTACTCTAACATGCTTCATTAATCAGAAATTAACCTACCATGTCTGAATTACACGTGATACCATTAAAATGAAGTCCTGTAATTAAAAAATAGAAATATATATTTCGTACTTACGCGATGTCTTTGGTCTTGTTTTCGCGATGTGCCTTTTGTCTATCGGTTATTCTTTCTGGGACTGACGGTTCGTTTCTCACTTAATTCTACGTTGGAATGCACATTGTGCCTTCTTTATGTTATTTTTATTTCTGATTGCAGTTCGACAAAAATACATGATTTCATAGAAATCAACTTTTTGTGAACGGTCCTTATGTTTACTAATTTTTATTAGAGAACATGCATTGGCTCTCACACTCACTTCACAACTATCATTAGTTCCAAAAGTACAAGACAAATTTCACTGGAATTATTATTTTGTTATAATTTTTTTATTTTGCATCACTTTGCGTCTGTCGTTAGGTAATGGAAGGACAGAACAATAAAAATGTTTTATTTAAGATTTTTTTTTGTTTCAAACGATTTGTATAAGAGCAGAACATGTATTTATTTCAGTTGTCATGGTAAGAGTTCACTTGATGCATGTTTTGTTTATCTGCTACGTCCCTTACTTTTATGACAAAAACAGTGAACGAAGAAATTGGTTCATCTAAACAATTATGATGTTCTTGATCAACACATCTTTTTGCTCATCATCCTAGATATTAATACGAGTAATGATCATGCCTGGAGCAGGTCATGCTTAGCCTTTACATGCGACAGCACCTTATGATACCCCCTGTTTTATGTAGAGGTTCACACACACTGCCCCTGCTTTAGGCAATAATGTTCATTTTAATTACTTGTTTTTCATTAGCATGTTGTCTCCGTTGTGTTTAATCTGCTTTGTAATGTGTTTGTTTTTTGTCATTTTGCTTTGGTATTATCTTCACCATGTATTCGTTTCGACTATTGATACAAGAGTAAGCTGCGATACAAAGCACAAAACAGTTAAGATGGCTCACTCAACACATTTTTTTTAATTTGTGTCAGATTTCGGAATATTCTGGTTTTCTCCAGTTCAATGGCTTAAAGAATTATGCACAAGGACTCCATTTTTCTTTCATGCATGTTTTATATAGGTCAAATTAAGACATCTACCAATTTTTCATAAAATTCTTGATATAACTTCCTAGCTTTCAGGCAAAAAATAGTTCTAATGTTAAATTAAGGGAAAACCCAGAAAAATCAATTTCCCGCCAAGTTTATAATGCCGTTAATCTTTGTAAAAAGCACACGGACCTATATATTTATCCCCGCACTTTCGAAGAAAGTTCGGGGATAATATTATACCCTTCGTCCGTCACACTTTTCTTGTGACTCAAACACCTCCTACATTTTTGGATTAATGGATCTAATTTTGTTGTAGAATTGTTGCATATAGTCTGCAGATGCGCAATAAGCTTTCGGATTTTCGGTATTGGTCTTGGTGCAAACAAGAGGCCCCATGATGTCAATTTTTACACATGTGGCATGTGACACAAACTCCTCCTACATTTATGGATTTAAGGATTTAATTTTGTTGTAGAATTGTTACATATAGTCTGTAGATGCGCAATAAGCTTTCGGATTTTTGATATTGGTCTTGGTGCAAACAAGAGGCCTCATGATGTCAATTTTAACAAAGACCCAAAGATGTGGATTAGACACATGTGGCATGTGACGCAAACTCCTCCTACATTTTTGGATTTAGGGATCAAATCTTTATACAGAATTGTTGCATGTAGTCTATAGATTTGCAATAAGCTTTTGGAATTTTGGTTCCGGTTCCAACTTTGGTAAATTTCCTGAAAATGTCAAAGACACATATTTTTATAAATTTTGGCATAATATCTTATATTCTGACAAGTGTTGGTTAAAAACAAAATTCTGATAACTCAGGATTCTGAAAGGCGCTTCCAATTTTGGTAAATTTCCTGAAAGTCTCAAAGACCACTTATTTTTTGGAATTCTACCTAGCAACCGTATTTAAAATGTTTGTGTAGTTTAGGACGAACATTTTCATCAATTGGATTTCAAAAATATTTGATTCCAATTTTGGCAAATTTCCTGAAAGTCTTAGCTATATTTGATATTACTGATTATTCGGATATCGTTTGGTTTTATGCATTTGAAACATTTTTTGAAATTATGGATTTCCTTTGTTTGGGTTCTAGTGCTGCTGACGAGGAATTAATTTCCGAAATGGCCATACAGCTCATTAAAATTATTGCAGTTGCAGTAAACATATGTGTTATGGTCTCATGTTCATTTACTCCATATCCTTTCGTAATATATTTAATACAGGAGTTTGTCTTTTATTGCAGTATGGAGTTGGTAAAACAATTCCTCGTGGTAGAGATGTATGCTCTTTATTTTTCTTAGATATGGTGTACTTGTACATGAGATAATATCTCATGTGTACACTTTGTTCAATTACTATTATGTAACTTTATGNAAATTCTAAAACCTAAGGATTAACTCCCTCCATCGTAGTTTTGTCCTTAGCTATATTTGATATTACTGATTATTCGGATATCGTTTGGTTCTATGCATTTGAAACATTTTTTGAAATTATGGATTTCCTTTGTTTGGGTTCTAGTGCTGCTGACGAGTAATTAATTTCCGGAATGACCATACAGCTCATTAAAATTATTGCAGTTGCAGTAAACATATGTGTTATGGTCTCATGTTCATTTACTCCATATCCTTTCGTAAAATATCAAAGACCATTTATTTGTTGGAATTCTACCTAGCAACCATACTTAAAATGTTTGTGTAGTTTAGGATGAACATTTTCATCAATTGGATTTTAAAAATATTTGATTCCAATTTTGGTAAATTTCCTGAAAGTCTCAAAGACCACTTATTTTTTGGAATTCTACCTAGCAACCTTACTGAAATTGTTTATTCAGTTTAGGAAAAACATTTTCATCAACTGGATTTCAAAAATATTGATTTCAATCTTGGCAAATTTCCTGAAAGTCTCAAAGACCACTAATTTTTTTTGGAATTCTACTTAGCAACCATATATCCTAGAATTCTTTTAGTAACAATAATTACTATCAATAGGTAGATTTAAAAAATAATGAAAAAAATATGCCAAGGGTGTATCACAACTGTTTTCTGTGTCAAACAGGGAGTGCGGGGATAACTGTCGTTTCCGACAACATCTAGTTCTTTTTACAATTTCATTTAGTCAACAATGATTAATCAATTTTAATAGGTTTCAAGAAATCCTTGATATAAACTACACCAGGAGTGAGCTTCCTTAACAATTATACCAAGGTATCATGAGTATTAAATAACAAAATACCGAAGTTATTGTTAATTTATTTTCTGCATATGCGTATTTCGACATTTATGTCTCATCAGCGTGCAGATCAAGACAAAACATTTGGAAGACCATTAACCGAAAAACGTGTAAAAGCTGATAGAGAATAAATAACCAAAAGGATATAAATAGAAAAGCCAAAATTCAGCTAAGGACATAACTATACATGAGGGAGATACTCCTTAGTTTTAAACACAATTTTGTAAAATTAAGATATAGCAAATTTTAATAAAATCGCTTTTCGGGTCATCACCGAAGTACTGACTACTGGGAAGGTGAATACCCTCGGGGACTATCAGTCCACCAGCAGAGGCATCGACCCAGTGGTAATAAATAACGAAATACCGAAGTAACTGTTATTTTAATTTCTGCATATGCGCATTCCGACATTTATTTTTCATTAGCAAAGATCAAACCAAAACACTTGGAAGTAAATTAACCGGAAAAACTACGGTTAAACCGATACAACTTACCATTAGTTTGGTAAGCTGTTGTCACTGGTACTGTAGTTGATGTTGATGGTGTTTTAATTGGAGGTGTTGTTGTTGTAGCTGTATGCTTTGTTTTTGGCGCTGTTGGATACATGGTTGTTGTAGGAAGCGTTGTTGTGGGAAGCGTTGTTGTTGTTGCTGTTGTTGAAGGAAACGTTGTTGTCTTTGTTGGTGTTGTTGAAGGAACCGTTGTTGTTGTTGTAGTTGTGGGGAGCGATGTTGTGGGTGGTGTGGGAATTGTTGCTGGTATCTCTTAAAAAATATATAAAATAAAGATGTAATATTGTAATTCATAGGTATTTTATATCCATGGTTCTGATCATAAAATAAGAAGAAATGTTGAGATCTAGATGAAAACTGTTATAAAACAACGGCAGTAAATACCGAAGGAATAAAGAAATGAAATTTACAAAAATATATAAGTTATCATGCATTGAACCAACTAATATAATTATTTAGATAGTGTCGAATATCGTTGAACGCTAAGGCCGCCAGGCAGCACAGTTCAACCATTTTGGACACAATCTAAATAATCATGTTAGTTGATACCATTTGAGTGCGGTTATGCGAACCTTAGTCTGCGTTTAATTAAGAAAACGATAATTACAAAATGACTTACATTTGACTACACGATTCTACGCATAAACGCTATGCCGACTGACCGCGTAACCTGAACAATACACAAACGAATGGTTTATTGATTTTTCATGTTGTAACAAGATTGAACCATAAATGACGTTTTAGTGCTACATTGAGCGAAAACCTTTGAATATGAATGCAGATTAAATGTTTCATATCATGTTATTCCAAGTATATATGTATTTCATATCTTAATTTTTTAATGTAAATATCAGGCTGAAATTACTGTAACATTACGTGGAAGTAAACAACGTTTAAATTCGATATATTTATTTATCCATGTTTTCTTTATGTACAATTCGTGTATGTACGCTTTTGAATGACTTTGGTCTAGGTGAAACACTACATTATCATGATTATTGATTTTCTTGTTGTGTATTTAGCAGGTGGTTAATCAGCAAATAGAATCCAAGTTTACATCCACATAACCGCACAATATATATATATATACAGTCCCTGGATCAGTCAACATTCCATTTTGACTGATCGTTGACTGGTGAGTGATCGCTGAATGATCGCTGAATCATGACTTTTGACGGCTGACGGATAGTAAAATTAACTGATGACTAATGAATGATGCGACTCTTGACTCTTGAATCATGACGGATGACGAATAGAAAGAAATCTAATTAATTATGCACGGATGATCGGTGACGGATGACTGATACAGGTAAATTGAAAAATTACCGGCGAAACGAATCTCACCGAGCGTTGATTCATTATTCCTAGTAAGATCGAAAGTCATTATCAATACATGTATCTGATAGTTCTTAGCAATTCAAGAACATGAAAAAAATGTGATTTAAAAAATTCTTAAGAATCTTCATTTTAGTCAAATAGAGGAAAAGGGGTAAATGTCAAGGAGACAACATCCCATATTCAGGTTAAAATGACCCAAAACAAAGCATGTATACCGGTCAGTGCAAAAATTTCTCTTTACACATTATTTGTTTAAAATTCCATAAATATTAAAATTTGGAATAAAAAATTACTTATGAATCTTCATTTTAGTCAATACATAGACTCCGGTCAGTGCGAAACTTTCCTTTTACATATTATTTTGCTAAAAATTCCATGAAAATATAAAAATGTGATAAAAAAATTACTGATAAATTTTCATTTTAGTCATTAAACATATACCGGTCAGTGCAAAACTTCCCTTTTACACATTATTTTGTTCAAAATTCCATGAAAATGAAAAAATATGATAAAAAATTACTGATAAATCTTCATTTTAGTAATTACATAGACACCAGTCAGTGCAAAACTTTCTTTTTACAAATTATTTTGTTAAAATTCCATGAAAATGGAAAAATGTGATAAAAAATTACTCATGAACTTTCATTTTAGTCAATACATAGACACTTGTCAGTGCAAAACTTTCCTTTTACACATTATTTTGCTTAAAATTCCATGAAAATGAAAAAATGTGATAAAAAATTACTGATAAATCTTCATTTTAGTCATTCAATATATACCGGTCAGTGCGAAACTTTCCTTTTACACATTATTTTGTTCAAAATTCCATGAAAATGTAAAAATGGGATGAAAAATTACTTATGAATCTTCCATTAGTCATTACATAGACACCGGTCAGTGCGAAACTTTCCTTTTGCATGCTATTTTGCTCAAAATTCCATGAAAATGAAAAAATGTGAGAAAAAAATTACTGATAAATCTTCATTTTAGTCATTAAATATATACCGGTCAGTGTGAAACTTTCCTTTTACACATTATTTTGTTCAAAATTCCATGAAAATGAAAAAATGGGATGAAAAAATACTTATGCATCTTCATTTTAGTCATTACATAGACAACGGTCAGTGTGAAACTTTACTTTTACACATTATTTTTCTTAAAATTCCATGAAAATGAAAAAAATGTGATAAAAAAATTACTGATAAATCTTCATTTTAGTCATTAAATATATACCAGTCAGTGCGAAACTTTCCTTTTACACATTATTTTGTTCAAAATTCCATGAGAATGAAAAAATGTGCTAAAAAAATTAATGATAAATCTTCATTTTCGTCATTACATGCATACCGGTCAGTGCAAAACTTTCCTTTTACACATTATTTTGCTAAAAATTCCATGAAAATGAAAAAATAAGATAAAAAATTACTGATAAATCTTCATTTTAGTCATTAAATATATACCGGTCAGTGCGAAACTTTCCTTTTACACATTATTTTGTTCAAAATTCCATGAAAATGAAAAAGTGGGATAAAAAATTACTTATGAGTCTTCATTTTAGTCATAACATAGACATCGGTCAGTGCGAAACTTTCCTTTTGCATGCTATTTTGTTCAAAATTCCATGAAAATGAAAAAATGTGAGAAAAAAATTACTGATAAATCTTCATTTTAGTCATTCAATTTATACCGGTCAGTGTGAAACTTTCCTTTTACACATTATTTTGTTCAAAATTCCATGAAAATGAAGAAATGGGATAAAAATTACTGATGAATCTTCATTTTAGTCATTACGTAGACACCGGTCAGTGCAAAACTTTCCTTTTACACATTATTTTGTTCAAAATTCCATGAAAATGAAAAAATGGGATAAAAATTACTGATGAATCTTCA